>VCRD01006177.1:0-28921 GCA_006783055.1 Trinorchestia longiramus
CACACCACCGCACTAATCACAACGTCACGCTTCCACAAAAACCCAAGCCAAACTCCTGAGCTAAACTAAGCTAAACTAAACACTAACTCCTCACTCGAATGACATGCCTTTCCAAACGATCGCGGTGGTCGTGTGATTCTGGAATCTGGACTACAGCAAAAAGCGGAAACTTACGAAGTAGAGCATTCTCCAGATTAAGTCATGGAAACAACTCTCTTCATTACTCGGAATACCCAGCCAAAGCTGGCCCTCTGAATAGGGATTACTCGGATTAGAATACCCTACACAACATACATAGTCTACATAATTGAAAGTGTTCTAAAAAGAATATTTTATTCATGGGATTTAATACCAGCAAAAAATAAATTGACCCACTCGTCGGGTCTTTAGTTAGGTGAGAGGTTTTAAGAACATCAATTTTTCTTCAAGTATCAGAACCTAATGAAAAATTAAAATCAGGTTTTACGCTCAGTAGCCACCGTGGTCGAGTGGTCTGCGGCCCGTGTTCTGTATCGGGTCTCTGCTTCATGTAGAAAGACCGCGGGTTTGAACCCGGGCATGAACACGAGTTGTTTCTCGTACGCCGTGCCATGCATTCAAACCCTCCCGGGATCGTCGCCTGGAGCTCACCATCACCCTTACTCTTAGAATGTTAACCTTAAGAATTTGAAAATCCAATGTACTAATATCTATGTACTGTGTACTCGATTGGAAATAAAGATTGTTTGTTTGTTTTACGTTTCTATCATAACTAATTCTATCGATATTATGGAAGAAACATTAGCAGTAATAAACTGAGAAGTTCAATTTTGTTCACCTATCCGTTAAAGTTTTAGCATACGCTAAACACTGATGTCTTCGAGAGAAATTGACTGCTATCACTATGGTCGAGTGATTAGCAGCTTGATTAGCGGCCAACGACTACTATAAACAGGACGTGCATGGCCATATAGCTGACTACGCTAGCGGAGGCCAGTTCACTGAGTTAAGTGAGCTCAGTTAGTCATCAACTGCCACAGTGCAAGCTTTGTCATAGTCTGTCGCTCGGTTTGAATTGGGCATTGTTGTTTCTTTCGAGGCACATGGCATTTCTAAGTGGATACTGTTTGTTTACAAAGTTTATTGCTAATTATATGTATTAAAAATGGCGAACATGTGTGGGGTTGTGAACTGTCGAGGTAATTACAATAAGGAGAACAGGCGCCGCGTGTTTTGCCTGCCGAAAGAGCAGTCTGGGAGACAGAAGTGGCTTGATGTTATTCCACCTCGTGAAAACTTTGTTGTTGATCCAGACAAGTTTTTCATTTGTGAGATACACTGCGGTGCTGACCCACCTTCTCGACACCGAGAAGGAGAAGTTGGTATTTTTGGCACGTCAGTTGGAACTTTTATCACAGAAGCAGTTTTCCATGAATGATTATTGTTTTGCTCTTCAAACAAACAATCTTTATTTCCAATCGAGTACACAGTACATAGACATTAGTACATTGGTTTTTCAAATTCTTAAGGTTAACATTCTAGGAGTAAGGGTGATGGTGAGCTCCATGCTACGATCCCGAGAGGTTGATATAGGCGTCTTCATGGGCGGGGAGTTGAGTGCTTAGCGGGTTGAGTGCACAGGGTGGCGTACGAGAAACAGCTCGTGTCCATGGCTGGGTTCGAACCCGCGGTCTTTCTACATGAAGCAGAGACTCGATACAGAACACAGGCCGCCGACCACTCGACCACGGTGGCACGGTTAGTCTCAATCATACCCAAAGTGTAATTATGAACAGCTCAGAAACTTTTTGGTGTGCCATGCAAACGCAAGCTGCAGTGCATCACTTCATCTATTGACAAGGACTAGGTGCTGAGGGAAACATTTGACAAAGTCCAGACACTGCAACAGAAGAATGTGTTTCTCTTGGTAGATGAAGTACAGATCCACCCAACTGTTTCATTTTCTGGTGGGTTGCTAAGCAGCATGGCCGAAAACAACCGAAACTTCAAGGCCACTTCTATTCTGTGTGTTATGATGAAGTCGCTGTACAAAGGGCCTAATCTGATCATTTCTGACATCCATCCACAAGCTGACGGCAGCATACCAGCTTGAGCATGTGAAGGAGGCTGCAGCTGCTGTTGAGAGGGCAAGTGGACGTGTCATCGGGTCTATTACAGACAACCACAAGGTGAACCAGCAGTATTGTAAGCTGTTTGAACGACTAGGGGATTGTCGTTCAGTCAAGCATCCTCTTGACAACGAGCGTGTCTCGTTTCTCCTTTTTGACACAGTACATCTGCTAAACAACTGGAGCTACATCTGCTAAATAACTGCATCTGCAACAACTGGATCAGTGAGAAGGGCTAGAAGATCAGTCTTGACAATGAAACAACCGCATCATTTGCAGACATCAAGGAACTGTCTGAGTCAAAGAAAGGCAGTATTCTGACGACTACTACACTAACTCAATTTGCTGTCAACCCCTCAGACAAAGACTAGCAGAAGAATGCAGTCCTTCTACAGACCTCTTTTAAGAAGGCTCGGTTGGCTAACTAATCGCTGCAGTTTGATAGGTTTTTGCTTCTATGTCTGTTTGTTTATTTACGTGAATGTTTGTATGTTTGTTTGTTTGCATTGGAAATTTTTTAACTATAATTCATTTTGAAAAGTCTAAAACTGCAGCAACTCAGATTTCTATGAAGTGGTCACTAAGCTCATGCAATAATACACGTTATGTCCGGCTAAAATTGATATTTCAAAGCATTACAATGCTTCAAACGATTTAAAATTCACTGTAAAACCTTATTGTCCCTTCTATTGCTTTGGAGAAGTAATTTTTGATCAATTTGTCCAATAGAAAATGCTATGTTACTAAGAATGCAATGGCCTCCGCTAGCGTAGTCAACTATATGGCCGTGCACGTCCTGTTTATAGTAGTCCTTGTTAGCGGCTTACTCCCAGCGTGGCCGACTGGTGAGGGTACCCGCCTGCCATAGGAAGGGCCGGGTTCGTTCCCCGTAGCTGTCACGGTCTATCTGTGCCTACCCATAGACGGCTAAAAGAACATATCCAGCAGCTATTACACTGGACACGGCGTGGGCCACACCTAAACCACGCTCATTGACACGCTCCTACGAGCCTCTACTTCAAGCTGCAGCACAAATGACGGGAATCTCGCTTGAAGTATCACTATTTCTCTGAACACCTTATCGATAAGCACCATCACTACTCATAAGATGTTAACATTAGGAATTTAAAACTTAATGTATATATACCGTATACTCTATTGGAAATAAAGTTCATCTTATTTTTTACATTTTTGGGAGGACTGTGTGGCGCAGATCCCTGATTCGAGTCCACAGAACACTGGAATTTCTCCTACTTGTGACACAGGAAATCAGAAAAACTATTTCTTCTACATTCAGTTTACCTGGTGTCCCTTCGAGCCTCCATCTCGATCGCGACACGCAAAAAAAGTTACTGAGAGCATTATCATTAGTCTTAAGCTAGATGTTGGCATTAAGAATAGAAAATCCTATGACAATACATGAACTGTATGCTATGTTGGAAATGAAGTTTTTCTATGAAGTAACTCATACGACGCAAATACACTACAATTTGATGTGATATTATTTGCATATACAGTAGTGTTGAACCACTACCAATCACACGTACTTATTCATGCCGAATAAAACCATCTATTGCATTCCCGGGCGAGCGTCACGTCTATTAATTTTGTAAAACCATATCGCACGTAGGCCCCTGGTTATTTAATGAGGCCTCAGTTTTACAAGAGACAAATTTAATTTTCCATAATTCTGAACAATATTTTGATATAATAGTGCAAACAAAATTGATAAAGAAAGAATGAATAGCTAAGAGTTCAGTATTCTCTTCAGCCATTCATATGTTTCAATAATACATGAAGTTTTAGACCACCTACAAGAACAAACCCCAACGACAGACCCTCACCACTCAATACATGTGCGCAGAGCGCTCATTTCTATTCCCCTCCTAGTATCCCCTCCGTTTCATCCCTTTACTTAGGTACACCCTGTACCAAACTCTCTCTCAAATCTTTCCTATTGGTACCGACCACCACCACCACCATGAAGTTTTCATGTATCTTTTTTATGAAATTGTCAGCGTGAATAGCACTACGCATTATTCACGCGGGACAATCATCTAAATTTTTACGAAAACATATATTCCTTATTGATAAATTGTTTATAGATGTTCTAGTCTTAAATACAATGTTATATGTTGGGCTAAATAACGTTCTAATACACTACCGCAATGTACAATACGTTGTACAATACGCTACAGTACTTTGCTGTGCAGTAAACTCTTTATTACGGAGCAGTAGAGAAGAGTAATATTACTCTATATTATTGTAAAGTGAAATACAGTAATAAAGATATACATATGTTTGCACTCAATTCGGTAATGCAAATTTTACCTAGTGTTAAGAAGGGAATAATTAGAATAATCAGAACTTGTTCAGAATGTCGTATAAAAAAATATTATAGTTTGATATCTTGATGATGGCACACAGTTTAGTTGTCTTTAATTGATAATTATGAATATAATTTACAACCGATCTAACAATTTATTTGTGGTTATACAGATAATAAATATTAAAAGGTTCCAGATAGTATTAGGAGGTCCCCATAATGTCTTGAAATTATTGAACATCTTGAACAGCGTTTGTGTTCGTATACGGGTACTTGTAAAGTATCTCTAATGCTACTCCTTTGTAATTCACTAAAATTTTATTCTAAATTTACACATTTCACCCAGAACAAAAGTTTATCAAATTTCCACGTCAGTCCAGTATCCCATCTAGTGATCGGTCAGTTGCAGTTAAAATCTATAACCTGGAGACCAAAGTATTCCTTTTTGTTCAACTAAATCAGAGGACGTAATCTGACCGATGAGTGGTCAACTTGACGTTAGGTCCAAAGACTGTCCGCATTTGTTCAGCACCGAACTGCCCGTAGATGAAAATTTGGTCGGAGGGCACATTTAGCGTGCGCAGCGAGTGTAGGCATGATACCGCCATCGTTGGGCCGCCGCACATCACAATCTGATGAAGTTAATGAAAAATTAGACCTGCAAATAGTCGAAAATTATTTTACAACGCTAAGAGTTGTTTTAAAACTATTTTATAAACTGTGACAGGTTCAGAAACTATTTTATAACACTGAGAAAGATTTGAAAACTATTTTCTAGCACTGACGAAGATTTGAAAACTATTAGACAGATTGAGTTATTGGTTCAGGAGACAAGGTTTTCCAACTGTAGCGACAGTTGGAAATTTTTTTGAAATTTTTTCGATGTTTCAAAAGTGGGATTAGTTAACAATCTGTAAAGGAACACAACATTGGAGAGTCAAGTAAAAAAGTGACATTCGTCAGTTAGATGAGTTACACAGTACGCGTAACAAAAAATGTTACATAATAAGCATAGTCAAAATCAGCCCTTTTTTAATGCATCAAGTTGACTTGAAAAGACTGTCTATACGATGAACTTCAGATTACCCTTATCAATATAATTACTAACATTATTCAATTATTATAATCTTAATATGTAGTATTATTAAAAGTGTTATAACTATTATCCAGGTAGAAGTTAAGAATATTATCATCACTAAACTCACTAGAAATTTATGTTTAAGTAAACTTAATTCGAACCTTTCAAGACAAGTTTAATTCTCATCATCGCGTCTTGATATACAAGGTGCGGCAACATAGCTTCCTTCGAAAGAAACTTCCTTTGAAAAAAGGAAGTTATGCTGCCGCATACTGTACTATGATGAAAGGAATATGTTATAATTATTGCTATAATAACAGCTTCAGAATCAACAGCTAGGAATGAAAGTAATGTAAAAGCATTACCACCAGTACTAGAGTGGTAAAATTGAACTTCAGTCTGAGTGAAGCGAAGTTGAGGGGAAATCAACCATTTAGCAACGATAAAAAATAAATTTTACGTAATATATGGTCACTGAAATCAATTTATTAAAAATACTTCAAATATTTGCTGTAAAAATAATTCATTGTAAAGTCGTGGATGGGGAATCAGCACATACTTCTACAAGACACACATCTCAAATTTCTGATCATACAAACCAGCGTTGAATACATTGAGTAATTTAGAACGTATAGTAAATGTATACAGCCTATATGTTCGCTATTTAATGTTTTGTTAGTGCATATGCTTCAGAATGCACAATCATCAAAACTTTCAGTATTCAACATGTGGTCGATATTAAACATTGTGTCTTAAGGGCACAAGCATCAGAACATTCAACGGACAACATATTGTCAATACTCAATATATTCTCAATATACAACATATTGTCACAATTTAATATAAATCAAAGATTTCATTATTAAATGTGTTACCAATCTTCAGTTTATCATCAATCTTCAATATATTTGTCAATATTAAATATATTATCAATATTCAGTATACTATCGATATTAAGTATATGTATTGTCAATAGTATATATAGTATCAATATTCAACACATTGTCAATCAACAAAACATTGCCAATATTCAGTGTGTTGTCAATATTGAACATGGTGCCTCTAGTTCACAACCACAAGACCTTGTGTTTGTGTGGAGGCAAGGTTCTGTCGACGGTGGTGTCCAGCAAGAAGGTGTCGATGAAGCCTTCATTTCCCTCCCAGTCCTCGGGCACCTCCCCCAGCGTGTGGGAGATGTCCAGACGAGGGTCTTCAGCTGTGTGTACAACAAAAGATAAATTTACTAACTCAAAATAAATAAATTAAAGTATATGAAAATATATAAAAACGATGAATAAATGATCAACTTACTGAGTGCTATAGCAAAGTCGACAGGGCATCCATAGATTGAGGTTAAGATAGGCCTCAGAAATTGGTAGAATGTGTTCATGTTGATGCCATGGAACATAAAAGCAATAGCGCACATACATTGAAAATAAGTACATCTACAGTGTATATCGCTACAGGTCCCATACCGTTTTCCTTCGCACGAGTTGGAAACCATTTGTTTTGTATAATATTGTATATCCAGGCATGACAAATTCATCACCCTCACTGCCAAACCTGGAAACTGATTATCAAAGTAGAACTACCTTAACAACACAAGCATTTCCGAGAATAAAGAAGTTCAGGCTTATAATTTCAAATTGAAAGCACGACCATAGACGCAGTCAAGTTTTACAAGTATCATAATTGCAACACATTTCATCACATACATATATGAAACTCTTACATTCTCACAGTTCATATCGTATAGTATTGTACTGAAGAAGTTTGAATGTTATTTTTTACTCAGTCCGAGAAAATCACTCATGTATGCTATAAGAACAAATGCATAAGTTCCCGTGTATAATTGACTTTGTTAAGTAGCCACCGTGGTCGAGTGGTCTATGACTTGTGTTGTGTATCAGGTCTCTGCTTCGTGCAGAAAGACTGCGGGTTCGAATCGGGCCACGAACACGAGTTGTTTCTCGTTGCTTCTTCGTGCCGTGAGCTCCCACATATCGGTAAGGCTTACTGGGTAAGCAGCCCATGGACACGCCCATCAAACCTCCCGGGATCATAGAGCTTCATCATCACCCCTACTCTAAGAATGTTGATCTTAAGAATTTGAAAAACAAATGTACTAAATGTCTATGTACTGTGTACTCGATTGGAAATAAAGTTTGTTTGTCTGTTTAATTGTGAGGTGAATAGTCGTGTAGATGGCTAAGTTAATGGTTATGTAGCTGGTCCAGTTTATGGTTGTGTAAATGCTTGTTTTGGCGGTCTAGCTAACGGTTACGCTAATGATGTTAATCTCTACTAGTTCACAAAGATAATTGTGTAATGGTCGAGATGATATAAAAATTTTCTGTTGGCATCAATCTAATATACATATACATGAACCCAAAAAAATACTGCCTACGCTCTATTTGAAAGATTCCCGACCTTTCTCTGACCTTGTACCCTTTCAGTATTTCAACAGACGAGCATGTACCTCTGAATTTTTATGACAAAAAGGTGAATAGACAAATAAAATTCCACTGATTTTTTAATAGAAGTTTTAGGTTTTAGGAACTATAAACTAACATTAAATATACCCATTTAGATAAGCAAATGTACCCCTATGGGTACATGTACCCCAGGTTGGGAACCCCTGCTCTATTGCATCATCCACTGTACCATATTACTTGGCTTAATCTTTATCCCCTGACCTGCGTAGCGGTCCAGCTCGTCCCTGTAGAGAATCTCGTCGTAGTTTTCAGAATGGTAGACGAGTTTGATTTTGGTGGTGTCTTCCTTGTCCGCTATGATAGAGCGGATGAGCTGGAGGCCAGGGGTAATTCCTCCCCCCGATGCAAGGATGGTGAGGAGGGTGAGGCTTTTCGCTACGTACTCGAAACCTCCACAGGGGCCGCGGAACTGAACCTTGTCTCCTGTAGTCGAAGTAGCTTAGTCTTACGCACTTAAAAATATGTAATATATGCAATTACGTACTCGAAACCTCCACAGGGTCCGCGGAACTGAACCTTGTCTCCTGTAGTAGGAGTATCTTAGTCTTCCGCTCTTAAAAATATGTAATATCTGCAATTTTCATTTAGAAGCCATTTCTAGTTATGTCACGAAAAGTACATATGTACAAAGGATTTTATGACACCTGCTCAGGATTCCAAAAAGTCAAGATTCAAGGTTATTATTGGTCATCTTCAATCTTCAAGCATTTTAAAAATATTTTTTATTATGAAGCGATTACAATATTTAATATTTGTTGATCTCTGCAATATATGTATCTGCTCCCTTTTGAAGCTGTTTGATGATAATTAAAAACGTAATGCATAAAGACACCTAATATCTAGATGCAATGAAAGGTTTTTTAACTTTAAATATATGTCAGCTTGTAGTGAATTTTTGAATTTTTAAATTTGACTATCAAATGAATCACGGAAGCGTGCTTAGATCAAACCTATACTCTACAGAGGCATGGGTAAAAACAACCGCAAATTTTGAATCAGTTTGAGAAAAACTAGTAAATGGGTCGTATGACGAGTAAATGCTCTGCTGGGTATTCTAAATCGATTAAACCCGTGAAATAGTATGACTGCTTTCATAAAGAACTCTGAAACAAGTGTCTATGTTTTCCTAAAATAGTCTGATGTAAAGTAACTATTTTCATAATAAAATTTCCATGAATTGGGTTAATACTTATCTTTTCAGCCCCAACGGAATAATGTTACAATTTTCTTTAAAATCCACCTGACAACTCTACCCAAACGGTTTCTAATAAAACATGCGAATGTCTGTTCATGTTTTCATTGAAAATTCCTAAAACACAATCCATGTACTAGCACTGTTTTGGTTGCAAAATTTATTCAATTCACCAGGTTTAAGATTCTGGAAGAACTTGCTCATGATGCCGCTGGTTTCAAAACGCATAACCAACTCAATACGCCCGAAATCCTGGGGTCTTGACGTGGGGCTGAAATAACGTGTGTGCTTCTGCCCTCCTATTTCAGTCTGAATCTGTTATAGTGGGAACCACAAAATTTAATAAAACAATCATAAAGGTTACCAATAGAGCTTACGCCCATAATTTTTCACACAAATGTTTGGCACTTGCTCATAGTGAAGCATATGGGCTCTTCTGAGTCGGAACTCTGGCTGATGGCTCATCTAAGCAGAAAAATATAAGATTTACCGGCGATCGTGATTTTAATTTCCAGATTTCATAATAGAGAAATCCAACAATCCTTGCACATTCACCTCTCTCAACAACGAGTCGTCTTAGACCAATTCAAGACTATGTTCCTTCAACACAACTTAATCTCAATGATGACCATATTATTTTACGTTAGACGCCACCCTTTCATTCTGTTCTATTATTCACAGATAAGAAAGAAATTTTTTCAGCAGCATAAATACTTTTATATAAAATAATTGTGAGCTTCTGGGAAAGCTGATTACATCATTAGAAAATGTCACCGATTTCGAATACAAACACTAGTTAAAGCGGGGGTAACTCTTTTGAACTTCAGCCGATAATCTGCCCTAAATGTGTAACTTTTATTTACCCATAGAAATTTTAAAAATTCATATACTTTCTATTTGTTAACCACTTCACTGCTGAAACAGTTCATGTTTTTATAATAAGATAAATATTGGCATATAGAAAAGAATAAGGCAATAGGAACGAGCTGTTTGGGCCATTCTTGGATCGCCACCCAAGTCCCATGTTTTCTAAAGCAAAGGCATCAATCATGCACGTACACCTCAATCACATAATCTAATTCCGTCACATAAACGCATTTCACTCACGCACAGGCATTTTAATCATGCACTTGTATCACAATCATAGACTGGCCCCAGGAGTTAGGGACATAGAATCCGTACGTTATAATACTGGGGGTTCCTAATCCAACATTTATCGAGACAATTTTTGAATGTGTTCACAGTGCCAGCAAAAACGAAGTTTTCGAGCAGGTGGTTCCAAGTTGCAGCAATTCTAACGGGAAAGAAGTTCATAGTTTAGGATGCCTTTAAATTTTTTCTTATTAGTTTTCGGCTGTCATTTCTGGTTCGCACGTTACAGTCTCTTTCGAGATAGAATTGTATTTTCTCATTATCCAGATATCATCATGAATTTACTAACACGCCTGAAACACTTCCATTCGTTTACCTCCAAGTATTGTCCAGGCAACAGTCCTGTGTAGTCGGTTTTGTTGGGTAGTTGGAAGACGAAGGACGCCATCTTGTCTGTGACATCGGTTCTGGACTGAAGAGCGAGTTCGGTCCAAGTTTTAGGGTTCAGTGCAGCTTGATGTGACTTGCCATCGGGTGTTATAATCGCCTGGTGATGAAGAGAAGCTCTGTCAAGCACTGCATTGCATTATTTGAGTAAAAAATACATAACTTAATTAGAAAAATAAGTGCCATGTTCCAAAACTGGTCAAAATAAGACAGGACTAGTTATTCATCATCCGAGATTGTACAATTTATCGGTTTTCGAACACCTTGATATAAAATATCTGGGTAAATCTCCAATTGCAGGCCCACTAGCATAATAACTATTCGTACGAGATCTACAAAGAATAGGGAAATCTGCTAAAAATCGAAATTCTTCTGTACGGCCTTTCTTACTTCACCTCTATTATGTCATACTCCTCCCATAAACGTTCAGAACAGATGCACCCTACTGAAAACACTAGTCTTCAGTGTTAGGCCTATTTTATCTGTAACAGGTTTAAATTCTTTTAACTAACTTCTCCTGAGTACGAAGGAGGTGCAGTGTTGAAGGGGTTCTCAAAGTCGGTGTCTTGGTAAGGGTGGTTGGGGGACAGCCCTGATTCCTCCTGTTCAACCTCGTCGTTGAGTTTCTTCGCCAGTTTCTTTTTATCCGACAAGCTCATCTTGCCGAGCTCGTGATGGATCTTTCTCTCATTCACTTTTTGATCCCTGGAAGTGGTACAACGAAACATGTGTGTCGCTGGTCGTAGTCACTGAATAAAGTCTTTATCTTGGTTCTTCCTCAAATTATACTACAGTCAGCACTACTAGAAAAGTCTGGCCTCTGCAGGAGATCGGTCAATTCACTAGCTCAGGTGAATTCTTTATTCGTTCTTCATATTCGTCTACTCAACTTTTAGAATCACTATGTACACAAAACTTTGTACTATTTATTAATAGATTGTGAAGTGCCAGAATTCAAGAAATATTATGTTAGTAAAGCTGCTACTACGAGCGATTCCAACGCGACCGCCATTTGGTACGGACAAAAATTAGCATTGCCAAAAAAAGATAAAATAATACTACCATTTCAAATCAAAATGTTTCGACAAATATTTGGTTCCTCGAATAATTACCAAAAATATACTGATTTTCTTCAAAGACATTATGAATGGCATGCATTGACTACTTTTCATTATTTTTGACTAATTAATAATACATTTGTTCACTTAGTTATCCTGTTATTACACATTACTTTTGATTAAATCATCCTCTAAATGTTCAAGGAATCGGTGCAAAGAATACAACACTACTAATATTTTTGCTATATAATCTAGAACGGTCATTGCCGTCGAACACGGCATAGTTTTTACAACGCATCAATGCTTAGAGTCTAATTTTTTCATGTCTTTCGTATTGAGCTGCTTCAAATATTCCACTTCATTTGACAATGAACCATGTTCAATTGATGACTTTTTCTTCTAATAATTAATTTTTACGTGCCAAGAACCGAGTGTGCATGTTAGGCATTTTAAAAATTATTATCATTCATCTAATTATTAGTCTGCTTCACAAAAAATACGTTTCCTACCTTAGGAAATTTTTTTCTTCTAAACAGTAGAAAATTTCTTAAGTAAATACAATGTTGAAACTGCTCATTTATTATAATATAGCAATACTCGTAGATGTGTACATTTATAACAGCATCAAAAAATAATCGCTCATTCAAAAAGTAACTCGTAGATTTCTATCAGAACGAAGACTTGCAACCACGCGTAACAAGGGAAAAACAGAAAGTTACTAGATTTAGATGAAGTCGGAAAATATCTTTATTTCTTTTATATAACTTAGAACATAAAACGTTCACAATATTTACTAGATTACTACCAGTAGTCGATGGCGCTGAAGCCAAGAAGTAAAACGTTTAATATTATACTAGATTAATATCAGCGGTCGATGGCGCTAAATCCAAGAAGTAAAACGTTCACTATTTGTACTAGATTATTACCAGTAGTCGATGATCCTGAAGCCAAGAAGTAAGACGTTCACTATTTGTACTAGATTATTACCAGTAGTCGATGACCCTGAAGCCAAGAAGTAAGGCGTTCACTATTTGTACTAGATTATTACCAGTAGTCGATGACCCTGAAGCCAAGAAGTAAGACGTTCACTATTTGTACTAGATTATTACCAGTAGTCGATGACGCTGAAGCCAAGAAGTAAGACGTTCACTATTTGTACTAGATTATTACCAGTAGTCGATGACGCTGAAGCCAAGAAGGCTCGAGTTGCCGATGAACTGACGTAGGACTTCGTTGGAGGGCCCCATGACCCAGGCTGCTTTGCCGTCCCTCAGAAGTCTCTCCAGTCCCAAGTCTGTCTGAGGGGACGAGTAAATAAAATGTGATGAAATAGAAATTGGTAGAATGAAATTAAATGGAGCTGAAATTGGTGCCATGAAATGGAATCAATTGAAAACTGGTGCCATGAAATGAAGTTGAAATTGATACAATGAAATGAAGTAGAAATTGGCGCAATGAAATGAAGTAAAAATTAGTGCAATGCAATTAAATGAAGTTGAAATAGATACAGTGAAAAGAAATAGAAATTGGTGTAATGAAATGAAGTAGAAATTGTTTACACTATTACTATTTTATTTACGTTAGTGCTAAGTACCTCATGGGGAATATAAAAACTATACATAGACGGTATACAGTACATTACGTTATTATTCTGTTGACGTTTGTGCTAAACACGTTGTTGGTCTATTAAAAAGTTAACATAGATAGTTTGCACTATTGTTTTATTATCGTTAGTGCTAAGTGCGTTAGTTTGACCATTAAAAACTCAACATAGTTAGTTTACACTAATATTGTAGTCACGTTAGTGCTTAGTGCATTAGTTGGAATAATAAAAACTTAACATAGGCAGTTTACACTAATATTTTATTCATGTTACTGCTGAGTGCGTAAGGTGAAATATTAAAAACTTAACTTAGTTTACAGTAATATTTTTGTCAGGTTATTTCATTAACTCGAGGACACACCTTGTAGCCACTTCCACCACAGACATGCAGCATCGTGTCCGTGATTTCCCCAACGTTACGAGCTGCACAGAACTTCAGCTGCCACAACCAATGAAGGAAATGGGACCTAGGAGGAAAAAAATTCAAAAATAAGCTAACTTATTTTCATTCGCTCAAAAATTGGAAAAAATAATTAAATAAATAGTTTGGTTTTTAATTTTAATTATTTACGTTCGCATTTTTAGTTCATTTTTGATCATGTTTATAAAGTTGTATATATGTGCCTAAATAGAAAAATATAGTTTGAAAAATATCTACCTCGGCGAATGATTCATTAGTGATGCTGTAGGCCTATTTTATGCATGGCCCAAGTTTAAAAGTGGGGTAAAATTCTCCGAAAATATAACATTTTTAAATTACTCGTAATTTTTAACGGAACGAGTGAATAGAGGTTCCAAAAAATTTAATGCGTGAAAAATAACTTAAAGATACACTTTTTATAGAGTAGTATGTGTTTAAAAGGTAAGCCTACGGTCACAGCTAGAGATTCAAGCCGAGGTGTTATTGTGAAAGAATTTCTTGCTAGAGTTTGGTACCAAGAGACAACTCAAACGCTTTCCAAACACATGTTTGTCAAAGCTGCAAGATATTGAGTTTGCTATATTCGTCGTTTGATTTCTGTTCCTGCAAATCATTTTCTTGGGCAAATGATTCAAGTCCTCACTTAGACAAGTAATCCAAGTCCTCATCTAAATAAACGGTCCAAGTCCTCACCTAGGCAAATGGTCCAAGTTCTCACCTGGACAAGTGGTCCAAGTCCTCACCTAGACAAGTGGTCCAAGTGCTCACCTAGGCAAGTGGTCCAAGTCCTTGTACTTGGACCACTCATTGTTGTCAGTCATGGCGTCGAGGGCTTGTGCCACCAAGAAGCACAAGCTGCGGCAGGAGTTTGTGCTGCTCACAGTCTCGCCAAAATAGTCCTATTGGCACAAATTTTACAAACATCATTAGCCAGCATACAAATATCTCATGGGAATTCCAGGATGGATCGAATAGAAGCATAAAAACAATGTACTCTTTGTAGAACTACTACGCGATCACATGTTTGGCCACTTGTAAAACTTTTGTAATGAGTTGCAAGTATTTTGCAATTGATTCTGTACTATCAAATATCGAGGATAACTCCTAGTCACAAGTATCATGCTTTTGATTAATTGCAGGTATTTTGTAATTGGTTTTGTCCCATCAAATACTGATTTATAAATTTTTCATGAAGAAAACGTTTTATTTTGTAATGGATTTAGAAATTTACATACGAGTACATAGATACAACTAAGGATATTTATGTAAAATTGTTATTACCCGTGCGGTGAAACATTTATGTTTCGACACAATTATTTCTTGCGCTAATTTTCTGAAGTTCTTGTATGTTACCTAACTAGAACTTTGCATAAAAATACGAAAGAAAATTCTTTCAGGATCGGTTACTTTGATTTTTTAGTTCCAGTTTATAAATTTACCACAAATAAGGAACTTTGTCTTTCTTTTTTTTAATATTCTATTAAATCTCTTAAAACAATAATAAAATGAAAATGAATCCACTTTATTCTGACATGCACAGTACAGCATCACATCTTACAGTACCACCCAGTATAGTACCACCCAGTATAGTACCACCCAGTATAGTACCACCCAGTATAGTACCACCCAGTATAGTACCACCCAGTACAGTATAAATCCAAAGCACATGGAATCGGTTCGAGATAAGTCCATCGTACCTGAATAGTTGGATAGTCACACACTCGCATGCCCACGTCTGCGTGAGCTTTGCGAGTCACGTGCTTCTTTGCGATATCCATACACGCCAGAGAAATGCCGTTCCAGCACGCTGAGGAGCACAGCAAGAAATAAGGGTCCACGCACTCGTCGTTGCTCTGGGAGAGAGAAGAGCAGGCGATGATGACTGCTGCAATTATAGCTAATGTAATGATGACTAATGCAATGATAACTAATGCAATGATGACTTATACAATGATAACTAATGCAATGATGACTCATATAATGATGACTGTTGCAATGATGACTACGGAGGTACTCTGACGTGTTGGACCAGATAATTACCAGACACGACGACAATTATTAGACTCACCTCTGCAGCACGCAACTCTAGCGCTACAAAAAACACTTGCAAAGCTACAAAACCCTCAACACCCTGGAGGTAATATTAGAGAAAGCTATAGTAAAAACGTACTACCACACCACCAACATGGCAATGAAATGAATACAACAGGAGCGAACCTGAATCTAGACGAAATACAGCCAAAAGTGATCAATCGTGAGTCAGTAAATACCGAAAACCAACCACGCAAAGAAGTTGATGAACAAAACGACGAACCTAGTTCAGGCTAGCAAAGTAATTCTAAAAGCGAATAACTAATTCTAATATTAAAAGTGAAAAAATCCTTCCAAAATATTGGACATCTAAAAATGTTGGTTGGCTACATTAACATTATTTCACCGAAAAAGTTCAAAAACAAGCCATTGCATCAACACTTTCATATGATATCATAACTGACAAGGAAATATGAATAGATCTAAATGGAAGATATCTCCCAGCGAAAGTCTCATTAAAAGGATACGTCTACGCTACGACAACGTCGACAACCCTTCGCACAGTAATGGAGGTGGGGCTTTACTATGTACACCAAAAAGAAGTTCACCATGTTTGATGTTTCTCATAAAGAACTGTCTTTTAACATAGATAGAAAATTTTGTCAATGAATATTTTTACATTTCATTTGAAGTATGATCAATAAGACAACCTTAGATCCGTCTCCGTAGGGCCCAATGAGACGATCCGTGCAGAATGTTCCCTCAACGATGATGGGTCCGGACTGATTTCCATGCATACCAAGTGATTTCCAGTCGTCAGTGTTGGCCCGAATTTCATCCTGAAAATAAAGAAATAATAAAAATACGTCGACTAGAAGGATTAACAAACACTTTTGGTCACAAAAGTTTGTTCTTATCAATAAAGATTGAAAAGAATTATTCAAGTGATGTCTCAAAATGCTGTGATTTCGGTAATTATTCACGCAGCCACCGTGGTCGAGTGGTCTGCGGCCTGTGTTTGGTATCAGGTCTCTGCTTCGGGCAGACAGACTGCGAGTTCGAAACCCGGCCATGAATACGAGCTGTTTCTCGTTTCGCGCCGTGAGCTCGCACTTATCGGTAAGCCCTCAACTCCCCGCCCATGGACACATCCCGGGATCGTCGCATGGAGCTCACCATCATCCTTACTCTAAGAATGTTAACCTTAAGAATTTGAAAAACCAATGTACTAACGTCTATGTACTGTGTACTTGATTGAAAATAAAGTTGTTTGTTTGTTTGTTTGAATAATATGAATGCATAAGCCTATGCTGTTCTAGGAAGTTGTGATAAACATGAGCACGAGCGTAATATAATTACAGGCATAATTTAATTTAAAGCTTCGAGTAATTTAATATTTTTTGAAAAATTGCACAATTCTTAGATACCTAAGGAGTACTTTTACGCGAAACTTCAAAGTTAATTTTTTTATAGAAATGTAGCTTTTCTCCCGCTTTTATCAAATGTGAACATTATAAAACTTCTAATTTAGCTCGCTTAATTGCATCAAGTTCGCCAACCACAAGAAATAGGAATCTCCACAATACGAGTACATTCATGGTAATTGAAAGTTATCCATGCACATCCATTACATCTTTGCTTCAGTTGCTATCTTTATTACATCATGAGTACAGTTTGAGCAAACAAAAAAAAACAAATTTTTGCGTCTGATACAGTACTCGTACATGTTTGGTCATCGAGTTTTCAATTGAAGGGTGGACAGCACTAGTGGACTACTTGCATTTTTTCCCACAGGAAAAAATGCAAGTAGTCCACTAGTGCTGTCCACCATTCAAATAGTAAACTAATGGATCGTAATCGCCTCTATCAGCGCTGTGTTAGCGACAGCACGGGAGTGGACTACTTGCATTTTTTCCCATGGAAAATATATTATATTTACCATGGGAAAAAATGCAAGTAGTCCACTAGTACTGTCCACCCTTCAATTCTCAACGCTAAAAATTAAGACACCGTTTAACAGTTCCATTTGAACATTTACCTCATAGATTATTATTGTTATTATATTCCTGATTATTTACCTTGTAGATGAGAAAACATATCATGTCAGAGAAGTTTCTGTTGAACTCCGGAGACACAGTCTGAATAGCGTACCAGTCCGCACAGCCGGATGAAGTCGCCCAGGATCCGTACTTCAGGAGCTTAATGTGGTGTTCATCCACAAACCGAGTCTTCGACGACAGAGGGAACCAAAAGTGACCTCCTGAAAAGAAAAGAAAAGAAAAGAAAGAAATTTTATTTCCAATCAAAAATACAGTACATGTAGAGTTAACGACGAAATCGTTCATACGTCCACCAATGTTCAATATTTTTATTCATTTCCTATAATTCCATGCTCATGTGATTTCAAGCTCGTTAGTGTTATTACGAACGTAGAAAGAAATTTAAAACGTAATTCTCAGAACGATAAACTTAATGCAACAAATTAAACTAGATCATGCATAAAATGAATCCACAAATATATTTGTACACTAAAAAAATCCGTTTTAAAGGTATTGATTCATCTACATAATTATAAGGATTTCACGTTTTTATTTTATGTGTAGACCATTGTAGAATATTCATTTTTTAGAATATTCTACAAAATTCCAATAACGTACACAAGATGCAATAAGCATCATCACTTTAACGGCATGATGATTAAGACAAAAGAGCTCAGCGTTGATTTGAAGCAAAAGGGTATTGACTCTCACAAGTCCAAAAATGATTACAAAACTATTCCAACGGGCTAAACTTTACCTAGATCTACCGTACAATATGTCATCAAAAAGTTAAAAAAGTTTAGTACTACAGCGACTTTGCCTGGGCATGGATGACCGTTGAAATTGTCACCATGTGCTGCGCGCAAACTATGTCGTTAGGTTAATATACTCGTAGACACAAGAGTTGTGTTGGAAGACATCAGCAAAGACTTGGATACGCAGGGCATCAGCGCAAGTACTCGCACATTTCAATGTTGTTTAAATAGGAATCGCTTACACGGATATAGACCACGATGAAAATCTCTTCACAAGCCACATCATATTTCAGCAAGCTTATACTTTTCCAAACATTCGCGAACATAGAAAATTGCTTTGGGAACGACTACTATCGAGTGATAAAATAAAAATTAAATTCTTTGAAATTTATGATGTAAACAAAACTTCAAGTTTTAGAGATGAGGCTTTTCTCTCCAAGAACCCAGTACCAGCATTTAAATATGAAGGTGAATGCATAATGTTTTGGGGTTATTTCAGCTCAAGTGGAACTGTTAATTTAATTGTAATTAAAGCAGTAATGAAATCTGATGACTACATCAAGACACTGAATGAAAACTTCAAGTTATCGGCGTAAAATCTTGGGCTCGACCTACAGCTCGAATTCTAGCACGACAATGACCCCAAACATACGTTTAAATCTGTCACTGTATGGCTCTAGAAAAATGAAATTACAGTTTTACCACAATTTTCCGTGAGTCCTGGTATGTCACACTACACTCACCTGTAGCATGTCACACTACACTCACCTGTAGCATATCACACCAGACTCACCTGTAGCATGTCACACCAGACTCACCTGTAGCAGGGTCAGAGTATGACAGGGTCCCTACAAGCTTCTCTTTATCGAGGCGCTTCAGCAGATCCATGATGCGGGTCTTGCCGTGATGACGGAACAGCAACACCGACACAGCAGCCAGGTGCATCGCTGTAAAAGAATAAGGCTAAGATTATCAAGGAATACTTCGAAAGCTCGGTTTTCTGTGTGCTCGGTTTATAAACGCGTACTATCATCGACTTGAAAAACCGTAGCGAGAAGAAACAAATCCAGGTACTGAGCTGCCAGTGCACTCTGATGTTCAACAGTGATGAGTCCGACGTAACAAGAGGAATGTGGACTCAAGCCTAGGTTTGGAACTACTTAGGTAGATTTACCATATTGTGTGTGGAACTGCGTACTTTGATGAAGCAGGTGTGAGGTTGTGGTGAACTGCCCAACTCACACCACAAGCTGTCTCGTAGCAATAACATACTGTAAGCTGCTACCTCAGAACGAGTGAACCAGTGAGCAGGCAGAGACTCCGTCTCATAGCTCACCACACAGCGGCCTTCCGCTCTAATTTAGCCAATCAACAAACAACCTGAGGCAGCTGAACTTAATCAAACGTTAATATAAGCTGGCTATCTGAGCCAGGTCAGATACTCTCTATCAATCTCTCCTCACTAACCTCCACCAACACCTCTCCTCACCTGAGAACTCTACTCACAGTCTAGCACGAAAACGAAGAAACGAGCCATTCTGTTCACGGACAGAACATACGCCAACAACCTACGCACTGCCAAGAACTCTACTCGCTTCAACTCTCTACTTTCTGGTTCTCCACCGGCAAGATGTCAGTACGCCAGTACACGACATCAAGAGGTGGGTGTGAGCGGCGAAGATAGAAGAATCAACTTATAGAATAATCAAATGCCTAAATGCAAGTTATTAAGCTCATCTTGCTTTTATTTGCTTTTTTCCTGTTGGGTTTCTCGACAGTTCCTTACTCCCTTAGGCGTTCACTCTGAGTAAGACAAAAGAATATGATATTCAATGCCTGCTCGGAGATAAGAGATATCTGAGAGTTGGGACTGATGAGTAATTAGACATCACAATAGGGTTGTGTACTTGGGGCACAAAAACCGTCACAGATAGAAAATACTCCGACATTTAATAGTTTTTCTGCATTGAAAATAACTTACGGTATTAAAGGGTCCTATAAGTAAGATCCTACTATAGAATCAATTTTTTTTATTTATTTTAATTTTAAATAAATGCTGCAATACTGCAAAACTCTGCTTTATGAGCGTAAATCGCCCCCAGGTGCCTCTCAAAAATATTGACTCACCCCACTCAAACATTGAGGCTGATAGATACCTACTGTAGACCATGGCGGTCGATAAAAACCTACCGTAGGTTTCCATCGACCTCCATAATCTTCAGGTTTCCATTGACCGCCATGGTTTACAGTAAGTGTCCATCGACCGCCTTAGGTCGATGGACACTTACTGTAAACCATGGCGGTCAATGGAAACCTGGAGATTATGGAGGTCGATGGAAACCTACGGTAGACCATGGCGGTCGATGGAAACCTACTGTAGATCATGGCGGTTCATGGACACCTACTGTAGACCATGGCGGTTGATGGAACCCTACTGTAGATCATGGCGGTTCATGGACACCTACTGTAGACCATGGCAGTCGATGGACATCCGTAGCGGGCAATGGTCTCCACGACCATAGCGGCACACTGGTGAGTCTCTCCCAGACCTCCAAGCTCCCTTGGCACGATGAGCCCCAGCAGCCCCAGGGAAGCCATCGCGTTCAGGCTCTGCCTCGGGAACTCGTACGTCTGGTCGCAGTAGATCTGGAAACATGCACGACAGCACGATTTCAGAAGAGCTCAACGCTAAATGATCACCATGTGTTCATCTGGTAGACACAGTAGACAAGAGGTTTGTGATTTCATAATTCGGAAGCCTGATTCGTGCTGGTAAACTTCTAAATTTTTTGCTAGTAGTAGCGTTCGAACGGTTGAGTGGCGCTCAAGCCATCAACAAGAAAAAACATTCATGTCAGCTAAACTTTTACGACTGACCAGTTGCAGGGTACAACTGGTCGTTTTTTTTAGTATCTAGGATACATGATCATTGAAGTAAATACTCAATGCTCATTAAGTTCGCTAACTACAGTAGGTATGATAAGTAAAAGTTTATACTCAGCATGGCACTGCCAACTGCCACGTACACTAATATCTCTGTACTCCACATTTACTCATAACGTAATTATTTATGCACCCATATGATGTAAAATAACACCAATGTGCGTATAAACTCCGAAATAATTCTAACTTATAACTGTGTTTACAACCCACAGCATGAGGACGAATTTTGACTCTGCAGAGTTCGATGAGGTCCTCCCGAAGTTTCTTCTGAGATGGCGTGAGGATCCAGTCGGGGTCATAGGCGGAGGACAAGCCCCAAAACTCCCCTTTGCCCCATCGTTTCTGGTTCTCGCCCCTGAGGAGAAACAAACCAAAATGATCAATTGTGCTTGTAGTGTTGTAGTACAATGAGGCTTCTTGATACAAAACTCGTAACAGCCTGGACACAACGATAGGGAAAACTTGGGTAAAAACCTACTTCAATCGAGCCAACACAGCAACAAAATGAATGCAACAGATACGAACCCATCTTAGGATGAAGCACAGCTCTCAGTGACAAATTGTAAGCGAGTAAATAACAAAAACCAATAACCAAAAAGGTTGACGAACAAAATGTTGAACTCAGCCCAGTCAGAATGCCTGAGTCAAAAATGCAAACCAAAATACTGGACCCCTAAACATATGGGTTGGCAATGTACAAAGTATCCTACCAAAAACGCAGGAAATGTAAGGCTATGCGTTTGATAGACGGTGTGTTCATAAAAAATGGAGAAAAACAGTTCAGCCGTTTAAACCCATATCAATCAAAAGAACCCGGCAGCCTTACTTCTCGAATACTCAAAGAAACTGAAGAAATTAGCGAACTCTTATCATCTTCAATGGAACGCTCCAAACTAGGACTGTTTTGGAGTAATATAAGTAAGTAAATGTCATTTCCATTTTAAAAAATGGGAGTAAACAAGCTCCTAGTAACCGTCGTCTAATCAGTCTAAAATCTATCATCAGTAAAATAATAGAAAGATTACTCAATTTCTGTATAACAAAATGCTTCCAAGCCTAAAACTTGATTACTGACACCCAGCACAGATTCAAGGAAAAACGTAGCGATCTTGCAAACCTCCTCGACTTTTTCTAGAGAAGCCAACCGCATATGTGAGTGCACCAATGACGTAGACCTTGTAAAGCTCGACTTTCAAAGCCTTCTACAAAGTTCTCCATGAAAGGCTGATTGCTAAAGTGGAAGCATATGGAATACAAATCAACTAATCTCGATGGATACGAAACTGGCTCACTGGTTGCATTCAACGAGTGATTATTTATGATCAAGTCAGTGATTTCATGTAATCTGTGCCATCAGGGAGAAGACGCCACAAGCTAAAAAATTCAGTATTTTGGTACTAAAATCTCTCAGCCGAGTTTGATTTTTTGGCCCCATCAACCAAGCGATACTGTTTGTCGTTCAGCCGCAGCGTCCTATTGAAAAACGAGTAGCATGGCCCAGACTTTACAAACTTTTTATGGCGATTACCCAAAACTTGTTTTTAGCATCTTCGCCCTTGTGGCACGCAACTTTACATTCGGCGCACACATTCCAAACTCGTTTCGAAAAATATTGGATGAGGAGCCCCCAGTATTATAAACGTACAGACTTTACATACATCCGTCTTAACTCCTTGGACCTGTTTATGACTGTGGTGGGTGTGAGCGATTGAAATGTCTGTGCGTGATTGAGGTGTTTGCACGATTGATGCCTTATCTCTAGACGACATGGGACTTGGGTAAAAATCCAAGAAATGACTGATCAGCTCAATCCTGTTCCAATATGTTATTGTATTCTATAGACTTGTGACATGTGTCAGCTAGTATACTATTACGAAACATCATACTCGTGAACCAGTTTTACTGAACTGGTTTGCTACAAAGTTTTCTGAATGTGTTGCTGCATTAGTTGTTGTAAGATTTGTTGAATAATTTATTGAATAAGTTCTTACATTACATAGTTGTGGCTAAGTTGTCGCGTAAGTGGTTGTACATGTTGTAGCATTTGTTGATGTATTTGTTGTTACATTTGTTATATACATGTTGTTGAATTTGTTGCATTTGTTGCTGTATTAGTTGTTGCATCATATGTTGCGAAACTTGTTGCATAAATTCTTGCCTTTGCTGCTGTATTTGTGGTTCATTTGTTAACGTTACATTTTCACGTTGGTTGTTGCATTTGTTACTGCCTTTGTTGCTACTCTTGCAACATTTGCTTCTATATTTATAACTTTATTTTCTATTTTCACCGTAGAAAATAGTCAAAATTTAAATAACTGTTACGCATAAATTTTTAACGCGGTTACTTACCAAAATTTTATCATATTATTGAAAAGTTTTTACGATAATACACCACTGCACTTGCGCGATGAAGAAACTTAAATTACTTAATATCATGATGTTTGAGGCAACGAAAACCAAGAGCTGCTGATCATACAAGTCTAGGGTTCAGAAACTTATTTTATCATTGATTCTCATTGAGGGTCTTGAGTTTTGATAAACAATCTACGGAGATAGGAACACTAACAAGAGTTTCTGAAAGAGGTCTTGGCTGATGCAACATACGAGCACTCATGGCAAGTGCATTGTTGGAAATTTCCATAGCGCTAAAAGTTTTATCAGTCGTATAAACGGACAGACATCTTACTTTTATATACATGCACTCACTGATGCGTACAACTCATACGATAATTTTAAGTTTCAAGGATTTTGGAGTTTTGAGAATTATTTTATAATGATTTTGAATTCGGTGTCATCAAGACAAAATACAAAAGCGTCACCAAGAGCCATAAGTTTTAGCCTTGCCTCTGTATTCAGTTCAGGTTTTCAGCATTCTGACACGTGACTGAGGTTCATAAACGGAGGTGAAGACTCCATGCAACTAGCCTCTTAAAAAATGTATTTTCAAACAGCATCACTGAGACACATAACTTGTACTGCAGTGAGAGAATTATAGAAATTACAGCAACGTAAAAATTCTATTATACTCTTGGCGTTATCTAATAGTAAGGTAGTGAAATGAGTACATGAGTAAAAGAGTAAATGAGTAAATGAAAAAGACGCTGACCGTAATTGAGATTAACGTTAGAATTTTTATTCGTGGCTTTCTGTGTACTTCTTAGACTTGGGCAATTTCAGAACCTTTATTGCTCACTTTTTCTGACCCTGAGCTGTCATTAAGACCACGCTCCTATAGCAAAGAACTTCAGACTTCAGACTACAAATAAATTCAGACTTCAAACTGCAAATAACTTCAGACTTCAGACTGTAAATAACTTTAAACTTCAGATTGTAAATAACTTCAAAATTCAGATTGTAAATAACTTCAGACTTCAGACTGCAAGTAACTTCAAACTTCAAACTGCAAATAACTTCAGACTTCAGACTGAAAATAACTTCAGACTTCAGACTGCAAATAACTTCAGACTTCAGATTCCAGACAGTAAATTACTTCAGACTTCTGACTGCAAATAACTTCAGATTTCAGATTGTAAATAACTTCAGACTGCAAATAACTTCAGACTTCAGACTGCCAATAACTTCAGACTTCAGACTGCAAATAACTTCAGACTTCAGACTGCAAATAACTTCAGACTTCAGACTGCAAATAACTTCAGACTTCAGACTGCAAATAACTTCAGACTTCAGACTGCAAATAACTTCAGACTTCAGACTGCAAATTACTTCAGACTTCAGACTGCAAATTACTTCAGACTTCAGATTGTAAATTACTTCAGACTTCAGATTGTAAATTACTTCAGACTTCAGATTGTAAATTACTTCAGATTTCAGATTGTAAATTACTTCAGACTTCAGATTGTAAATTACTTCAGTCTCATAAAGTGAGCTCACCTGTGTTCTCACAACATGTGAGGTGAATATTTCCCCTTAAAATCTTCTGTACACTTTACCATAAAAATAATGTTTCCCTAACGCGGTGAGACCAGATCATAATTCCTTCAGACGGTGGAACTAGAACATAATTCCTTAACACGGTAGAACTGGACCATAATTCCCTCACACGGTGGAACTAGAACATAATTCCTTAACACGGTAGAACTGGACCATAATTCTCTCACGGCAAAAAATAATAATTATCAAAGTCATTAATAACTGCATTAATAACCCGGCAAACTGTCCCAAACACAATTCCATTATATAATAATACACAGTTTGTTGCTTACTTGTTTTCTTGGTTCGTGTCTCTGTGACGCTCTTAAGGATTTAGATCGGAGGAAATTCAGTAGGGTATACATGTATTGTAAGCATTGTATTGTGGATACCAAAGACATCCTTCAATGTGGAAACTCCTTTGCAAAGCCCGCGTCGACGGGCAAATCAAACGAAAATATTTAGTTAAATCACGTGAATTTTCACTTGTGGGTCTACTAGTTGTGTTAAAATTATTACTCACCAAGCCCCTGTATGTTCTGCCATCTTCCTGCTCTGCCTGAAGCAAACGAACCCAAACAAATGAGTACCTGCAAACAACATCAAACAAATGAGTAACTAAAAACAAAGTCAAATAAATGTGTACCTAGAAAAATAGGCAGACTAATGAATACCAAATGATGAAACTTAGATGAAAAACCCTATCGAGGTTAAACTTAGAGCGGGAACCCTATTCCGGTTAAACTTAGATGGGGAGCCCTATTCCAGCTAAACTTAGATGGGGAATACTATTCCAGTTAAACTTAGATCGGGAACCCTATTCCACCTCAACTTAGATGGAGAATCCTATTCCAGTTGAAATTAGATGGGGAAGCCTATCCCATTAAAACAGAGATGAATGCGATCACATTACCCTTTTCCAGATAGACTTTGTTTTTGTAGTAACGTTAATTTCCATTCATTGTAGCATAGGATACGAAAATTTTCTGAAAAGTACGATAATTTTAGTTATTCCTTCTGTAGAGTTAGACTATAATGATAGGAGAAAACAAGTAAAAATATCACGCACAAATCAGAACCATAAGTGCATTGCTGATGAATGAATGTATAATTTTCTCGTACGAACTACGTAATAACATTGTAGTTTTTTCAGTATTACTCTTAAAAATTCAGCTAAGCTAGACATACATATGGAAAAACGAACATATATTAATGCATGCAGCATTTAGGGCTATAGTATCTTGGCTCAACAGAACGATATGGATTTAGAAACTCATAGACACAAACGACAAAAAATTACTGGAAGAACTTTATTGTTTTCTCATATAGTTTTCATGTAAATGCATACCTGCAAAGCAAATTACCACAAATTATCGTTACCCTGCATACCTGAAGACCACAGAGAACTCACCAAGTCCTTGACTATCGAAGATCAGGAGTACGACTGACCCACAGAAATCTGAATGTCGCCTGTGCGATATCAAGGCCGGCAACCGGCTGCTCTCAGGGCGCTTGCAATTGGTTAAATAGAATACGTCCTGTAAAAGCCCCTTCACTTTATCAATTTTTCCTCAATCACGAACACTGAATTCGACGAGCACAAGCAGGGACATGTTTGAGGAGCGTCCACACTATATACAGGGTGTCTCAAAAAAATGTAGTCACCCTTTAACCGTTGCTAACATGCTGTCTTCTTTGTGTTGCAGGTGTGAGGTTCAAACCTTTGCGAACATGATTAAATGTGATTAAAGAATCATGTTCACAAAGGTTCGAACCTCACACCTGCAACACAAAGAAGACAGCATGTTAGCACGGTTAAAGGGTGAGTACATTTTTTTGAGACACCCTGTAGTTTTGTTTGATGAAAAAACGGGAGTTTTTGAGTCAGCTGTTCAAACGATCGGATAAAGTCGGCCATTGAAATCGATCCCATGTAATATTTGTGCAATAATTATAGATATAGTTTTGAACAATATTTAGGGGCAATAATATTTAGGACATACAGTTTTAATTGGTGAGCAAAACACTTTATTCTGTAAACTTCACGTCTCTTGAACACACAGACATTCCTGATACTTGGACATGATATACTGTTTAAGGAATCATGTTAGTTTAAATTTTTATTTAAAGATTTTTTAGAAATCTAGAGAATTTAGGTTTAATTGAACAGTATCTTAACACAGAAAGGATGATCAAATCTGCCAGTCTGCATAACTTGATTTTTGCCCTTGATTTTGGATACACATTCTCATTGAAATGTGAAAAATATGAGAGATATTGTTGAAATATTCATACATAAATCAAGAAATGTTGATGTGTGTGTAAAATCTGTTATTTAACTTTCAAGGTTTCATAGACTTTCATTGTTCGTTTAATTTTTATTTTTCATATAATTTTTATTCTTCATGTAATTTTCATTGTTAATATAATTATTATTTTACAGATAGTTTGTATGAAGTATTTACGCTGTGAAATTGAAAATATTCGTAATGGATGATTTAATAAAGAAGAAAAAGTTGGTAGTATCAACAATGCTATTAGCCCTTGCAAATGATGAGAAATGTGAGACGGCTCAGGCTATGAAGACAAGGACCAAATGGACAAAAAAGTGGCTTCAACGCAACGGAAAAGCATGGGTTTTCCTTTAAAGACTCGATTAATACTAGAATATCCGTTCTACGCCACTTGCCCTCCATGACGAATATCGTGTTCGTGTTCATATTTGTGTCCGTGTTTTCCAACAAGTTGGAAAACACGAACACGACCTATGGTGCTTGATGGTTGACCGAACACAAGATTCGTCAAACACGAACACTAAAATCGACGAAAAGATTGATAGTGTAGAGGGGGCTTAAACAAACAAACAATCTTTATTTCCAATCGAGTACACAGTACATAGACATTTAGTACATTGGTTTTTCAAATTCTTAAGGTTAACATTCTTAGAGTAGGGGTGATGATGAAGCTCCATGATCCTGGGAGGTTTGATGGACGTATCCATGGGCCATGACTGCTTACCCAGTAAGCCTTACCGATATGTGCGAGCTCACGGCACGAAGAAGCAACGAGAAACATCTCGTGTTCACGGCCGGATTCGAACCCGCAGTCTTTCCGCACGAAGCAGAGACCTGATACACAACACAAGCCGTAGACCACTCGACCACGGTGGCTACAAATTAGCGACAAAAATTACCATACGGTCCTCTTTTACGGTCTTTGGGAGAATTGTTCTAATAATTAAACAGTGAGCAATATGAGGTTGCTACTAGGTTTGAACGCGGCGGCATGTTACAGCGTCGTTCTTTTGGCTGCCTGGCTCTCAGCGCGCTTCATTGCATCAGTGAACAGACGGTCTTTGTGAGCTTAGACCAGGGGTCGGTAAACTTTTTCAACCGTCGACCCC
>VCRD01006179.1:4776-18222 GCA_006783055.1 Trinorchestia longiramus
AGTTCCTGTTGATTTGTTAGTTGATGACTGGTGAAAGATAAACCATTTTTCATTCAATTAGATTACGCGGTTGAACCAGTCCACCTCGAACATGAATTTAAAAATGCAGGCTTCCGTGTTTGCCCGACTGAGAATTTGCATCAGATCCGGCTTGTAGGCCGGAGAAGTGTTTTCTCAGAATTAGCTAGATGGTTTCATAGTTACACCCAACATGTTTGCAGCTACCCTAATGGAGGATTTCATATCTTTTTCAATAAGATACTTTAATGTCTCTAGGTTCTGCAATGACACAAACTTCTTGCCAGTGGAGAACCTAAAGTAAAACTGAATCTGTTCGCTGAATCGCTTCACACATCTATTAAATGCCAGAACATTTGGCCACTGGCAAGGATGGTTGAATAAGAATTTACTGTATTAGACGTAGTTGAACCTCTGGAGCTGCCCAAATGTGAAAATGATCAACGATAACTGTTGCTCGGTGAATGAAGGTTTTGTTTGAAAGGACGACGTGGGCTGCGTACTCGAGTAATTTTTGAGGATGCCACTTTTGAAATGAAATAATATAAAATGTGAAAGTGCATTCCACTTTATTTAATTTTCTAGTCTCTATGGTAGCATAGATACACTTGTAGTGAATCACCTGGCTCATACTACAAGTAAATCCAGCAACGAGGCTAGTTTCCGTTGCAAGTGGAAATGCCACGTCGACCAATGAACGGTCCTGTTCTGGCAGCAGGGCTCAGCCAACCGCCTTATATAACGAGGCTGAAACGCTTTGTTTCAGAGGGACTCTCTAGGATCAACATCTCCACCAAGAACTCTCATCACCTGAAGAACTCAACTCGCACAGCCATTGCAGACAGGATGGGCGTAAACAACCCTCGTACTACCGAGGACACGCGATCCAACTCTGCACGTCCCAATACAATACCGGCAAAATGTCAGTACGCCAGTACTCGACGTCAAGACGTGCGCAGCGAAAAGAGAAAAATCAATAACTAACAGAATATTCAGATGCCAAAATTTAAACTCTTAAAATTTATCCTGCCTTTAATTGCCTTTTCTCCTATTAGGTTCCTCGATAGTAACTTAATGCCTCAGGCGCTCACTCCGAATAAGACAAAAGATAAATCTATTCAATGTCTGCTCGAAGATAAGAGATGTCTGAGGGTTGTGACTGAAGAGTGATTATGAGAGATCACTACACACTTGTTTCATTAAAATATGGTGATTAAGTATTTTTTACAAATTACTAGTGCGTATGCCCGTTAAAAATGACAGGTTTTAAAATCATGCATTTGAAGGAAGAACTTGCAGCAACATATTCTCAGACCAAATCAGAAAGTCGACGGATTTAACTCCACAGTTGAGGATCTATATGTCTGAAAGTCTACGGATTCAACTACCAGTATTTAAGGGAGACTCTCAGTGTAATAAGAGGAAAAATTACGCACGAAAAAATATAAATTTATTATTGGAGGAGACACCTGGCGTTTTATTATATAACTGTTGATTGTTTTTATATCACTATCTGTAGATCATACAGTACAATCTCCATGTGAGCTCTCAGAAATTCTCTCCCCCCTCTTATTACCACACATGAAAGCACGTCAAATTTCCAACCAAGCTCTTGTTTAAGAAGCGCCCATTTTTCCTAAAGCCTACAATTGAGCTCCTTTTGGAGGTCTCAGGTGGAGCTATCTTCAGACGCGTAAATCACGCGCGGAGTAATACCATTGGTGGCGGAGCAACGCCACTGGTAGGCGGAGCATGACCGCCAGCGCGGGAAAAAACTTGCCGGCTTTCTTCCATGAAGAGAATTGAGGCTTCTCTGAATTATTTAGTAATGGTGAGTGCTTACTAACAGGAGGGGACTCGAAATGAAAAATTACTGAGTGGTTAAAATTGTGGAGGCTCCACGGTAAAGAGAAGAAGAGAAAAATTCTGTTTCTGTTGTGTGAGCTTAAATGAGTTTTAATTAATCTTATATGAAAGACTTGTTCTAGACGTACGTTCCAAATAATTCATGTAAGTCATGTATAAATTAATTTTTTGTTCTTCAACTTGGATGATATTATATAAAAAATTATATTACATAAAATGTTTAGATAATATTTGAGTGATATTTCACGCAATATTTCGTTCAGTCACAAGAAAAATTAGTTCGTAAATGGCTAGGTTAGAATTTTTTCTTATTTTGTAACAGTAATTGTTTATTAGGTAAGTTTCAATAGTGATGTAACTAATTGTATTAGGAAATAACTAAAGTAAAACAGACTAATGAGCTTTGTGCAACAAATAATTGTCGAAAAATAGTGAGCAAAATTTTTAATAAGCATTATCACTGCTATCCCGCTGCCGACATGGTTGACGCAGCTAGAATTACGGCATGGGACTTGGGTAAACAACCGAATAATTATCGAAGTAATTATCCGACCCAAGAATGGGCCAGAAGGTTCGTTCCTATAGCCTCATTCTATTCTACCTGCCAAACGTTTTAATATTCGAATTTTCATCATGATTAATAGCATTGTTTTTTATTAAACAATTCTGAGATTATTTTTGTCATTTCTATGATACTTTTTCTTATATATTTCATTATGAATCCTATTATTGCAACAACTTCTATTACTATTATAATCATTATATTCTATGTTATTCTATTTACAGTTAGTGTATCACAAAACAGACTGCCAATATGTAGAACGGAAACAAATTTCATTACAATAAAATGTTCGCCACCAGATTGTTCGACTAGTAAGCGTACTTAAGCTTGGGACTGGTAAGCTTATGTTGCAGGTAGACCCGGGTTCGATACCCGTAGCCACTGTGGTCTATTTCCCAAGTAGACACAGACATGGGCATGATGTAAGGCTCATGTGGGGCCCATCGAATGCCCAGGGACCCACGTGGGCTCGACATGGGTCCCACATCATGCCCATATCTGTGTCTATTTGGGAATTGGGCCGCACCATCGGCAGACTAAAAACATGTCCAGCAGCTGCTACGCTGGGCACTCGTTATGAGCTACAGCGCTCATCGCAACGCCACTACGAGCCTCCACTTCAAGTTGCAGCACAGAGGAAGGGGATTTCCCATAAAACCTCATTATTACTCTTAAAATCTTATCGATAAACATCAGCACTACTCTTAACATGTTAAATTTAAGAATTTGAAAATCCAATGTATCTGTACTGTATTCTTTGTTAGAACTAAACTTTCTTTCTTTCTCTCTTTCTTTCTTATTCTACTGAATCATTATTAAAATAAAGCCATGAAAATATTACATGTTTGAAATATTGAACTTGTAAGTATTGTATGCCTTCATTTTTATGTCATCACAATCTAATGCAACCCTTCCAATCCCTATCACCACCCTCTTCCCCTCCCCCCCTATTTGTCTTTTCATACATGTTTTTTTTTCAAAATCGTCTACGTGCCTTATCAAAAGTACCTTCTTCACAGGAATGTGGGTGCCTTCTGCAAGTAAAGCAAATAAGACTAAATTAGGAGTAAATTATATTGATTTGATCGCATTCTTAATTACAATTCACCGCACATTATAAACGTCTAATTGCAGGAGCACGAAAATATTATTTTTCAGAAAAATACGTTGAGGAGAAATTACGCATATATGTTTATTGTATGCAAGAAATTCGTTGTATGTTTTCAGTACAACCTACCTTACACAAGGAACACATGCATTTTGTGGATAATTCAAATTTTTAGAACACATTCCCATTTATCTATCCGAAATTTATCTTTTTTATCAAATACTGGTGACCACACATGTGTTTATTTTACTTGAATTTTTCGTTTGATTTTCCAGGGGATGTGGGCTTTGAGAAGGTATTTCTGCATCGAAGAATGTGCCTTTGGTATCCACGATACAATGCTTAATATACATGTATACCCTACCTAATTTCCTCCTATCTAAATCCTTAAGAGCGTCACAGAGAAACGGACTAAGCAAGCAAGCAACAAACTGTGTATTATTGTATAGGGGAATTATTCAAAATTCTATTATATGATAATAGAAACTAAATCAAATAAACTTTCTGAAAGAAAGTTATTTGATGGTATATGAAAAGGCTCCTTAGAGTAACTTAAATATTCGTTTCGAATACCGTAGACTTTTTCCATTTACCGGGTGGTTCCGAAAAAAATAAACGACCCTTAATTTAAATTCTTTCTTAAAGACGTCATAAACTTCTTGGCCAAGATGAGTAAAATTATCAGTTGATAAAAACAACGGTTTAATCTAATTTCATTCAATACCAGACAGTTACTGTTGATACTTCATGATTTAAATTTAAATAGTTTTAAAATAATTTAGAGATAAATGAATACTGAATTTAAAATTTTTCAACGAATTATTGTTTTAAATGAATAAGAAGCACCTGTTAAAATTCTTCTTTTTATATGTGATAAAATTGAGGATTTATGAAGTATAATACACTTTTTACTTCTACCCGTGAATATTTTTTCATCTGGATATACAGAACTTCCATTCTGTATTTTATCTACTGATAACATTGCCGTGTAAGGAATTAAAGCTAATAACAAAAAAATAGTATTTTATAGTGATCCAGTGCCTTTGATATCCACAATACAAGGCTTATAATACATGCATCCTCGTTCTGATTTCAGGTCAATAATTTTTCTTCAGTAATAGATGAGAAGTAATGGGACAGACACACACAGATAGAGAGAGAGAGAGAAAGATAGTGAGAAAGAGATGGAGATAAACTTTCTATTATTGTACACTAGTGCAGTACCTGTTAATAATTTGTTCCCAAACGAATCAGTTTTGGGGTTGGGAAAATAATCAGTTTTCTATCGGATGTACAACGTCTTTCTTGCTGTTGAAGTCTTGCTGCTTCTCTCCTACGGTTGGACACGTTTCTATCCATGTTGGCCTTTTCTGCCGGAATTTCATTCTGAAATATCCTTTATTATCTCTCTGAAGTTTTTCAAGAAAATCACAATTCCGAAAACAATAACTCAATTTCCATAATCTTTGGCCTTATACTAAATGGTAGCCAGGTTACTGGTCAAACTAAATTTAAATATTTCTTTTCGGATCATCAATTAAAAATATCAGATCATTATGATGAATTTCAACAGGAAAAAAGTCCAAAGAAAATTTTCAGTTGTATAAATAAACCGATTGTGCATTCTGGATACCATAATGCAAGTGAAAGGGAATTGAATTGCAACAAAAAAATAATGCAATAGAATGATTTCTTGTATTTCCCAAGCTTTATCCTTGTTGCTGTCAAAGCTATCGATTTGAAGAGTGACGCACAGACAGACAGACACACGGACAGACGGATGGACGCGGCTCTTATTAAAGTGCAGATATGTAGTTTGAACCATATCTTCAAACATTCATTTTTTCAGCAGAGTGAAAACTGTGAAAGAATTTTGGGAGTCCTCGTATCCAAGATACGCTCTGCAGTTACTCAAGTCTAGAAATAAGAAAATCTCTGACGCCAGGGAGGCTTTCATTGCGGGACCTCGCTTTAATTTCTCCGTATTTCATTCCTTCGTATTTAAAGCCGTGAGTTCAAAGGCAGAAAGTTACGAGAAAAACCGTCATTAGAGTCACGGTTTCTGCAGGACGAGTTATTTAGGCTTGGGCTCTTTGATGCAGGCGTGTGCTTTGAAGGCATCGAAATAAACAGAGTCTGTTTGACTCGAACAGAAGGCAGAGAATGAAAGTTTCCAGGCAGTTTATATTTTGTGGCAGAAACCAAGTTCTAAATCAAAAATGGTTTACACGTAAGAGGATGTGAGTTTTTTTCAGTGTGTTGACATGAGTAATGAAATATTCAAGACCTCTTGGAGACTTGCGAGCCGTTTATAAACGACGTCAAATTTTGAGTTTTTACGAAGTTTGTACAGACATTAAGCAAAAAAAATTGAACTTGATGCAATTGATCTCTGAATACATATACAATGGTGCAATTTAATTCACAATTTTTGCATTTTTGAATGTCTAAAACTGATAACAATGTTCATTGAAACACCCGTGCACTATTATGCAAAATACACTGTTACGTACACTGTTATGTAAACTGTTGTGTACACTGTTATGTGCAGGTGTGGAAGGCATCATCACATCGAGTACTGCCTAATTGGTTAAAAACTTCACCACACATTCCACATGACTTAACATCTCCAAATCTCTTCTTCTACGAGTAGCAACAAAAACCTTCGTTTATCTATACTATACAATGAAAACCAACGAGTAATAATGTAATAATAAATACATTTCCCATCACTGGTTGCTGAATTAGATAAGGGAAATTAATTGGAATCAAGCCATTACAAAAGTGACGCTAAGCAGGTATTTTACTGACATCGTAGGTATTTTAACGTTGGAAGTATATTAAATCAAAAATATTTTGTTCTTTATTTACTTTTAATTTCGCGTTTTCGAATAATTTGTTTTACCCACTGTATTTTCTACTCTAATCTCAGAGTTATTATTCTAACATGGCAATATTGTAGTTATTATTGTACGACATTAATCTCCCACCAACTATTCTTAAACAATAATCTTCGAGTAATCATTGTATGACGGTAGTCTTAGGATTATCAAAGTATGATGGTAATTTTAAAATTATCAAAGTATGATGTTAATCATAAGGTAATTTTCTGAGCCACCCTCTTTACATAAAGATAAAAAATTTTAGCTCAACAAAACTCAAACGTCCAAGACATAATGATCATTTTAAATCTTTAATGTCTGGAGATTGAATTGTAAGCATTGTTGAAACAGAAATTTTGAACAGAAATTTAAAGTTCGACGAACATTAAAAAAAAGCACATTTTAGAACAAATGTGGGTCTTTGATGGCGTTTTGTCACGATGATTTAAATGTGGACTTTTACTCACTCTATGAAATTGTCTTAGTAGCAGTTAAGAAACATCACTAACAAGACCTGTTAGTATTAAGGCTCCTCTCTAGTCTACATCACATAGTCTCAAGATAATTACCCTAAAACGCTTGCAGAATTGCCTTGAACGCATGAGCCGCTTAACTCGAGCAAATCTCCCTCAGAATATTGCTGGCACTGCGCAATCTGATGAATAACGAGAGTAGACTGAGGCTCACCAAAATTCCCCAGGAAAGTAAAAATTCTCCCCGGAATTTGTCTTGAAGGATCTGAAAGTCAATCTTGGATATTACTCCCCGTGGAGTTTTGCGTGTTTTGCTGCTCCTTAATATTAAGATAGTTGAAGTTCGCTTTAATCTGCACATAAATTAGATTGAAAGCAAAAGACTTTGTACGTCTGATATTTTCGTGGAAAGGGAACTCCTCCCGAGAAGATATTGATGAACAGCTTAAATAATTGCCATTCATAACCATTAACTTTTTTCTCATCTTCTTCACAATTAATCAGAAATTTTAGAAAGTTTGCTGAGCGTTACATTAGATAATTAAACGCGTATTCAATATTCGTTAGTATTACAAAGTTCAACGTGTGTTCGATGTACCTTTAATAGTCAATAACAGTACCTGGGCAATATTTTGAGCATACAGCAATTTATCATTTTATATGAATAGTTTCTAGGTGGCAAGGACTAAATTACCTTTCAAGTATTTTCTCTTTCAAGAAATTCACATAAAGTCCATTTTCATTAAAACATGTATACATTTATAGTAAGCGTAAAAAGTTCATTTTCCGTCTGTAAAATTTTCCTGTAAAGTTCCGTCCCAAGTACAAAGTGTCCCCCCAAAAAATTATACATATTTAAAAGGCTGTAGTTTGAATATTACTGGTGCTGGAGGCTGGGACAGGTCTCATTTGATAAAGCAAAATTTAAAAATATTGTATTTAGAATAGATTGTTACTCACTTTATGTACACCATATGAATACCAGTAGTATTCAAATTACAGCCTTTTAAAAATGTATGCCTTTTTTGGACACCCTGTACCATCTCTTTGGCCCGCTTAGGTATGTTCTTTAAGGTCATTGTTTTCTTACGGGCAGAGAAGTATGTGAGCTGAAGCACAATTGGTTGAAACAATAACTGTAAGCCTTACTGGAGAGAATACACAACTATTCGAATCGTTGGACCAAATCCAATGAAAAGAAATGAAACTATGGAGTAAAATAGCACTCATAATTATGAAATGTTATCAGTTATGAGATGAATTACCCTGAGTTATTAGAAGTACTACCCGAAGTTATTAGAGATATTATTTTCAGTTATCCGATATATTACCCAAGTTTTTAGTGATATTACCGTCAGTTATCAGAGGTATTACCTTCAGTTTTTAGTGATATTACCATCAGTTATAATAGGGATTATCCCAGCATTTAAAGATATTACTGTCAGTTATCAGAGGTATTATCCTCAGTATTTAAAGATATTACTGTCAGTTATCAGAGGTATGTTATTGAATTGTATCTGCATTCAGCAGCCCAAAGGGTCTGACAATTTACTGCAGTTCCGGAGCAGGAAGAGCATCTTGCAAACAAGGGAGCAGCATTACGAGGGTACTCGTATTTATGAAATCAAATATTCGAAGTAGGAGAGTCACATCATGAGACTAGGGGGCTTAGAATAGAATTCAGAAAGCAAGAGTGACAACATAGGAAATGAGGAGAAGAAGTGGGCTCGAAAAGCCTAAATATAAGGAAGTAGAAATAAGGGAGGTAGCGTCGAAGAATTCACCAAAAGCGAAGGATTCTCAGAGAAAGAATAGAAAATGAGGAATCAAAAGTATTTAATAGGAAACAATAAAAAAAATAGAAGATGTAAAAGAGGTGTAGTAGAGTGGAAATATAGAAGAAGAGAAACAGACATTGCGGAGCATGAAGAAAGGCAGAGTTTGTCAAAAGTTGGAGATGATTATATGAAGCAGATAACTAAAGTTTGTAGAATTTTCCTGTTCAAATTGATAGAATTTTTTTGCAGATTTTGTCCTTGTTGGGCCTTGAGTGTACTACAACCTTATGCATGACGGAAAGTTTCCGTACATTTTCCCTGTTTGGACGATGTATAACCAAACTTAAAACATGGCACCATGTCCCGTAGATTTTCCTATTTGGTGTTATGAATACCAAACCTGAAACCTACCACCAATTTCCGTAGATTTATTATGTTTGCAAAATAAACAAATTCTGAAACGTAAAATCAAATTCCCCTAGATTATCCCCGTTTGCACTGTATTTACAAAATTTGAAACTCGGTCCTACATTTCTGTGGATTTTCCCCGTTCAAACGATGTATAATGAAATCTAAATAATGGACCAAGTTACCGTACATTATCCCCGTTTGCACAGTATATACCAAAATTTAAAACACGGTGCTACATTCCCGTAGATCTTCCCCGTTTGCACGATGAATAACAAAATTTGAAACATGGAATCAAGTTCCTGTAAATTATACCTATTTTCATAGTATATACCAAAATTTGAAACTCGGTGCTACATTCCCCAAGACTTTCCCCGTTTGAGCGATGAATAACAAAATCTGAAACATGGACCACGTTCCCGAAGATTTTTCGCTCGTGGCGGGAGTGTCCGGGTGCACCTCTGAATATGGAAGGCCATCTAGTATCGGAAGTGAGGATTAGGAGCCATGCTGCGGTGCCCTGCAGAGAAGCCTTTTTCAAGGACGCTTGGGTAGCCAGTAACCTTTTTGAAATCCGTAGGCTAGGATCAAAGGCCGCGTTTCACGGCCACACAGCACACATGCAGGCTTCGTAACTCGTGGAGAGTTGCCAGGGAAGGGAAAAAAAGGAGGCAGTTCATGTACGAGAATCTGGAGGGGGAAATAATTCGTGGAAGATGTCAAGTAAGGAAAATTGGGGATGAGGTGAGTGGTTTCTTGTGAGACGTAAGTACATGGTGCGAGTAAAAAAACAGCAGATCATGTGCCTTAAATGCACTTAAATGTCGAACGAAAATCACATCAGTAAATGACGTGCATAAATTGCACACGTAATGAACATACATGATGCATGTAAATGTTGTACTTGAATAACGGATGTAATTGACGCACGCATATGACTTACGTACACCGTACGGGAATTGTGCACGTGTATGTGTACATGAATGACGCACGTAAGCGACGCACGTTATTAACGCACGTGAATGGGGGGAAAATGGAACACGTTTGGAAGTGAAACGCAGAACAATCAACAGTCACAGTATGTAATTCCAGTACCAGTAAAGCCAGTACCAGTAATTCCAGTACCAGTAATTCCACTCACAGTAATTCCAGTCACAGTAATTTGCTCTGTCAAAACTTTAAACAAAAGTGATGAGCTAATTAGGAAACAGATATTTTTGTTCACACCTAATCCTTTATGGCCAGTAAACGCATTTTATGAGAGATTCTGGGCATTTTGTGGGATATTCTGGACATTTTGTAAGACATGAGAAGCAACAAACAAATGGTTCCAAAAATTGAGCAATTCCTCGATTCCAATTTAAAATCCCGTCTTGATTCGTTTATAGAATCAAAATGAGTCCTGATTCTCGCTTTGATTTCCATCTTGATTCCCGTCGTGATTCCAAACTTGATTTCCATTTGATTCCCGTCCTAAATCTCGTTAAAATCAAGAGCACCAGGTAGCGTTGAGGTATTGTGAACATATTAGAAAAAAATCCTGCACTTTATAAAGAAAATTAAAATCAACCCACCGTAAAATTTCAATTTTTAGAACATAATTGGGACTTAGAAGTAGAAAATTTTGCTAACCGTTAAAACATTTTGAATAGAAACATTGCCCTCCTCCTGGACTAGGATGTCTTTCAAACTACTGTATAATAACACAAAGAGTATTAATACAACCAATAACAATAGTAAATTATCATTAATTATAATAGTAATAATAACAATAACAGTATTGGTAAAAATAGTGTGATAGTTTTAATATTATGTAGAATGATATTTCAACCAACATTAATACGATTCTCCGACATGTTAAAGGGTTATATCAAGAACAATAACACATCAGTGGTAAGTATTGTGGATAGTGTGTTTTGCATACAGTATGTATCCAGTGTTCAGTACATCCACAGTGCTTTGTATACAATGCATTATGTATAGTCTAAACTGTGCACAATGTAAGATGTGTACAGTGTATACTGTGTAGTGAATATTGTGAGCAGACCATACACTGCACACATTGTGTGTTGTGTACAGTGTCCACAGTGTACGATATGCAATCTAAATTGCTCACTGTAGCACGTAAAAAAAATGTACCTGGACGTACAGCACCGTTGTTTTAAATAATATTTTATCAAGTCTGCAGTGTTGTTTTACCGGCGTTCACAGACTGAAATAATTATTTTAGCTCACTGTGTTACGTTTTCACGTATATATGGAATTTAAATTACATTTTTTGAACTTGTGTTTCTTTCAGTGAAAATTTTTCACAGCAGCAGTAAGTTATTCAAATTCCTTGATGTACACTCTTCAAAAATTACCATAAAACTATGTGTTTGAGGACAAAACTGTGGCTCACAGTACGCCACATTTCCACTTCGACCGCGATGATGGTGCAAAAACATAGAATTTTGGTGGTCTGTTGCTGAGAAGTTAGAGGAAGAAGCCAGCGAAATGTTAACGAGGACAGGCTTTAATTAGCAAGTACAGAAGCAGGATTTAATTAGCCTTTAATGTGATTACAAGAAGGCGCTTGAGGCGATGTTAATGAGTAATTGTGTGAGGCAGGACTTCAGTTACATGGACAGTCTCATTACGAGCAGCGTTTAGCAGACTCGATGTCTTTCTTGCTCTAAATGACCTAAAATGAAGAAAATGAATTGTGAAATTCAACTGCGAATATCATATGAAGTTAGGGATGTATCTTCTACAGCTAAGTACATGTCATCTAAAGCTAGGTATAACGTTAAGGCTATATATTCTAAAAATGAGTACATGTTATTTAAAGTTAGGAATAAAGTTAGGTACAAACAGTATCTTTTAACGATAGATACATGTCATCTAAAGTTTGGAATAAAGTTTGATACATATCTTTTAAATAGAAATTCATGCCATTTAAAGTTAGGAATAAAATTAGATACACATCTTCTAAAGTTAGCTACTATTTAGTCAGAGTTCATATGTTCGTGTAGTTCGTTTATACAGACCAAAATTATCTTCCCTTTCACCAATTTTTGTTCTGCATGAAGATGACTTGTATGCGTGCTGGCTGAGAGATTAAATTTTCAAGGATTTTGTGTTAAATATTCAATTTACGAGCCATAATAGTGTTATATTTAAGATAATATTTCTACGAAAAATACAAGTAGTTTCTGGCCAACCTAGAATTATGGATTCAATTGTCAATTCTCTCACTCCACATATCACAACACAATCTGTAACTTCTCTATCGTATTTATTTAACTTTTGTGTTCTGTTTTATGTTATTCTACGCTAAAATTTTACTTCAGGGTCTATTAAATTTTCTAGTTGAAGCTTCACAATTGCAAAAATCTCGTGAGACCAACCATGCTCCTTGTCTCATCGGTCATAATATTTCTATTATTTTCTCTAATATTTACCCCGATGTTAGCTTTAATATTCACTCTAATATCCACTATAATATTTTCTCCAATATTCACTCTAATATTTGCTCGAATATTTACCCTAATTTTCACTTTAAAATTTTTCAAATAACGAATTATTTTCTCAGTTTAGAAACCCAGGATCACATTTTTAAGAAAGAAGCCTGAGAAACCTGAAGCCTTTCTCTTCGTTTACTTTGCATGAGGATCAATAGAGGATTGAAGGATTGCGGCTTGAGTGATTGACAGATTGTCGTGATCTCTGGAGCGACTGCGAGCAGCGTTAGAAATTCCTAAGATGGCAAAACGCATAATCATTTTTTATGAGGTTTACGGCTGTGATCTAGAATAATTGAACACCTTTTCGGGGATTTCATAGAAAATCCACCAAGTATTTAAATTGATCTTCACTTGCAGTATTTAATGACTTGTCGCACGGTAATTTAAACTCGTGGTTTAACATCAGACATAAATAAGAGCAATAGATTGAGTGCTGTAAATGGCAAGTTGAATTGAGTGCTGTAAATGGCAAGTTGAATTGAGTGCTGTAAATGACAGGTTGAATTGAGTGCTGTAAATGGCAAGTTGAATTGAGTGCTGTAAATGGCAGGTTGAATTGAGTGCTGTAAATGGCAAGTTGAATTGAATGCTGTAAATGGCAGGTTGAATTGAGTGCTGTAAATGGCAGGTTGGATTGAGGACTGCAAATGGCAGGCTAACTTGAGTGCTGCAAATAGCAGGGTGGATCAAGTGATGCAAATGGTATTCAATCAACCCTATATAGTAAAACGCCAGGTGTATCCTTATATAAATGCATTTATATATTTTTTTACGTAATTTTTCCTACGTTATTACAATGGGAATCTCCCTTAAATACTGGTAGTTAAATCCGTATACTTTCTTAT
>VCRD01006180.1:0-23807 GCA_006783055.1 Trinorchestia longiramus
TTTAGAGGATGGAAGAATGGTTTAGAGGATGGGAGAATGGTTTAGAGGATGGAAGAATGGTTTAGAGGATGGAAGAATGGTTTAGAGGATGGAAGAATGGTTTAGAGGATGGAAGAATGGTTTAGAGGATGGAAGAATGGTTTAGGGGATGGAAGAATGGTTTAGAGCATTGGTTCCCAACCTGGGGGTAAATTACCCCCTGGGGGTAATTTAGCAATTTTTTAGGGGGTAATGGAGGAGGTGACAGAAAAATGTTAAGAATTCTGAAAATCAAGAAAGCAAGTGTTGACAAAACATTTGCAGAATGTTGACAAAATTTTGTGAAAGGGGTAACATGCTTAATGTGGCATGCTAAATTGGGTAACAAGCTGAAAAAGGTTGGGAACCACTGGTTTAGAGGATGGAAGAATGGTTTAGGGGTGGAAGAACGACTGGGACGGAGGAATAGCTGTGAGGACGGATGAATGGCTGAAGAAATACTCGTAATTAAAATAATGGAGAGATAGAAGGATGGGTGACTGAAAAAAAAGACTGAAGGAATAGAGGACGATGAAAAAAGGCTGGAGGAATAACAGACCATGAAAAAAATACTGGAGAAATAGAGAGCCATAAAAGAAAGTCTGGAGAAATAGAGAACCGTGAAGGTAAGTCTGGAGAAATGGAGAACTGTGAAGGAAAGTCTGGAGAAATGGAGAACCGTGAAGGAAAGTCTGGAGAAATGGAGAACCGTGAAGGAAAGTCTGGAGAAATGGAGAACCGTGAAGGAAAGTCTGGAGAAATGGAGAACCGTGAAGGAAAGTCTGGAGAAATAGAGAACCGTGAAGGAAAAGTAGTGCAGAAGAAGAGAAGGAGGGAGAAGCAGCGTGCAGAGAGAGGATCCACTTACTAGGCTGTGTGCTGCCATCGCCTGAGCAAAGCGTGTACAGTGAAACATTTCACTAGTCAAATACAAATATCACTAAGGTCAAATATTAAGTAATATACAAACAGCAATAGTTGCTCATTATTGAAACACTCTCAGTATTTCATGCAAAATTTGTGTCCGATGAATGAAAACAACTGGACGGAAGGGGTGAACGAAAACCTTGTTAATTCTCCTAGAACACGTTTAAAATATAGATAAAAGACATTTTCTAAATACTTTCATGATACTTGTGAACTGGTTATAAATTGGTGTGATTATGCTTTTGGAATATTTTCACTAGAATTGTTCAATTCGAAATAAGATGCAATACACATAAGAAAAAAGTGCAAACTAAGTTGAAGAGGCCAAGATATCCTGGTGCACTTAAAATATGTCAGTGCTTATACGTACGACTTAGTCTTCATAACGTGCGTGATTATTACTGACACAGGCGGAGTTCAATTGTTGACGATCTTCACACACAAAAACTCAGTCGCATCTAAATCGCAGTGCCATAGAAGAGAGAAAGATGGTTTCTCGTATCACTAGAATAGAATAGAATAGAATAGAATAGAATAGAATAGAATGAGGCTATAGGAACGAACCTTCTGGCCCATTCTTGGGTCGGATAATTACTTCGATAATTATTCGGTTGTTTACCCAAGTCCCATGCCGTATTTCTAGCCGCGTCAACCATGTCGGCAGCGGGATTCGAACCCGGGTCTTTCTGCTCGCAAGCAGATTCGCTCACCAGCCGACCAAGCTGGTGGTACACTATTAACGTGAAGTATTTCAAAGATGACAAAAGAAAACAACTATTCAAGAGCACGATACCAAAGCCCTTTGCGAGAGAGGAGAAAAAGGAAAAGAGATCAAAAAGTTACCAAACTTGAACTCGAAACCGTAATCAGATGCCTGGAACAAGTGATGCTGAGTTTGTGATGAGTGGCTAGAGATGTTACTATAGAGCACAAATTCCGCAAGCTTCACAGAGAGAATAGGTACGATCTGGATACTCTCCTGATAACTGTCCATAAATCCTATCAGTTCTCTGAAAAACTTTCACCGTCTGAGATTTATTGAAATGATAACAGTCTTCCCTGCATCCCCGTCCGTGTTTCAAAGCACACTATCTTTTACTACTTCTCCTTCGAAGGATCTAACAGACCATCAGCCATTCATTGAAAATATCAGTTTAACGGATCACAAAATCATTCAAATTTTTGGGATTATCATTTCACATAGTTCATAAAACTACAAATTAGATATTTACATCAATAGAAATTGATCTGAGCATTAACTACAGGAAATGCAGATACGTATCTATATCACTAAGTACAGGTGGCAATGCGAATTTTATTCGATGCATCCAAAGCTATTGAGGAATTTATGAACAAATTAAAATTTCTACATAAAATTACATGAGTGATATTACACATAAAGAAGGTGCCAATCATAGCATCAGAAGTGATTAAAGTAACTACAACGAAACTGATTCACTCGCTCAAGGTTTATACGGATCATAAAACGGAGCTGGACTAGCTTTTAATCTTCCATCAGAACACAGAAAATGCCTTCACATTTACCTCAACACATGTTCTGATAATAGACGGCCTTTTGGAGGATTTTTAAGATTTTCTCGCGTTAAATGCTACAAGTTTGTAAAAAACCTAACAGTGGTTCATGATTAACACTGAGGTTATTTTATTACAGTTGTGGTAGTTACATGGCTTTATGGTTGGTTTCACATTGATGGCTAGTTTCACATGGAAATAGTTCAGGCAGGAGGAGGAGCCTACAGAGCTGGTCACCCACCCGCCTGCTGCTGGTGCTGCTGTTGCTCCAGTTGTTGCTTTTGCTGCTCCAGCTGTTGCAGCTGAGTAGCTGCGTGTTGCACGAACGCGTTGTGCTGTTGCTTGTAGCCCTGAACACAAAAGCTTCATCCGTGAATGAAATTAAGAGTTCACAGTGTGGCAGTTAATTACTCAGCACCGGACACTTGTTTCTACTATGACATCCAACAGAAGTAAGAAATATTTTTGCAAGTGTGAGATAGTTTAAAAATTTTGAATGCACGAATATTTTCAGTCGAGCAGTGCGATAAGGGAGGCCCGTGGATCCAAAACTTTTCCTTAGGCAGGTCAATGATTGTTCAGAAACGAGATGAGTCTTTTAATGATTCACGGTTATCTAGCTCTTGAATTTCGTGATATTAAACGCAGGCTTCCGGCTCGGAAAGTCGATTGTGATTGTAACGATTTTTAGTTTTTTGCACGAACTTGTTAATTAACATTGTATCTTTATCATACAGTTTCCACTAAAACTCGCAAATAAATACAAAAAAACGCTCTTAAAAAACATCATTCATTCAAGAAAATGGAGATTTCCCTAATTATATATTCATGATTTTTAACCCGCCTATTTCTCCATTTACTCATATTTCATTTATTCCATACAGGTAAAGATTCAGTAAAAATTATTTTTTTTCCTTCTTGGATTTCATAAATTATCCTCTGTAGCAGCAACTAGCGGTTCTATATCAATATCACTAATCCACATCACTTCTGCAAGTACCTACAATCACAAACTGAAGTTTCATGATACTCGGTCAACTGGTTATAAATTGGTGTGATTATGCTTTTGGAATATTTCTCATCCACAAAATGAAAGTTGGATATATCATATCTACATAAATAATAGAGAATGTATCTCCATCTGTCTGTGTGTGTCCGTCCCATTACTTCTTATCTACCACTGAAAAAAAATATTGAACAGAAATCAGAACGAGTATGCATGTACACTATTATAAGCATTGTATTGTGGATACCAGAGACGCCGAATCACAATACAATACTAACTTTTCCTCTAATTAGCGCTTATTTCTCAAACGGCTATTTTGTCGGTAGATTAGATATAGAATTGAAGTTTTGTATATATTTATGAAATGATTTCTGTATATATTTATGAAATTCGTCGTAAATCTACAATACATTTATATTCATAATAATTTCAAATTATTCAAATCTAAAGCGTGGAATTTCCACGGGAACTGTCTAGTACACTCATATTATATCACGACCGGAATTTAGCAATCAGATCTTCATAGCAGGGTTCCGAAAATTGCCCATTCCTCCTTGACACGAGCTGGAGGGGTGTCCTTGACACATCGTTTTTTTCAGACTGTGCACTTAATTAGTTATTTCCATTGATGATTGTTAAAAAAAAACTTTCGCTTTAACATGATATCCTACGATTTTATTATTCTAGCACTTCATTTTTACTAGAGATGAAAAGCATTTTACAATTCAATGCAACAAGGATAGCGTATGATATAACTCCAATAAGAAAAGCTGCAGGTTAGTATTCAGCATTGAGTTGTTTGAAGCTGGCTGAATCTAGTGAAGACTTCACATCTGGACTAAAAATCGGAGCGTATTAGAACAGCATACAAAGGAAACTGTTGGTTTCGGGTGCAGGTAGAATTAACAGATTCACAAGATGTTTTTTATGGTAAATACGGCATTGAGAGAGAGTTGATGATGCTAATGTGGTAATACAAGTCTCAACTCGTTGGAGTACATGGTCATGCACAGAACTCAAATGACCTGTAGTTAATGAGGCTAAGATCACTAACTTCAGAGACAGTGTGCACCAGCAGGTGCGTGTTGGTTTGCAGTATTTTTTGTAATGTATGCACAATGCATGATTTAGTCACCAGCTTGTATTTATTTCACCAGCTTGGTCGACTGGTGAGCGAATCTGCTTGCGAGCGGAAAGACCCAGGTTCGAATCCCGCTGCCGACATGGTTGATGCGGCTAGAAATACGGCATGGGACTTGGGTAAAACAACCAAATAATTATCGAAGTAATTATCCGACCCAAGAATGGGCCCGAAGGTTCGTTCCTATAGCCTCATTCTATTCTATTCTATTCCATTCTATTCTATCTATTCTATTCTGCTACATAACTTACTGGGTAACGTCCATACAAAGCTTACTGGATGACGTCTACATACTGTATAACATGCTAAGAAAAACAGCACACTGCATAACGAACTAGTTGGTTTCGTCACACTACATGGTTCAGTGGATAGTACCCTCATCCTGTATTATTCATTTGATACACTGAGGAACGTCCAGATACTCGCCTCGAAGGTAGTGTCGAGGTGGTGCGTGATGGTCTGAATGACTTGAGGGAAGTCGTCGTGATTGCGCTTCTCCAGAGCCGCCCACGACTCTTTAGGGTTCTGCAGCTGTACCAAGATGTGATCCTCCAGCTTCAGTTTGCCCTCCCACAATGACAACAGCTGCAACATAAACCAATCTTCAGCACACAATTTCCATTCGTGAAGGAACTTTTGGCGGCCCCAATATACAGGGTGTCTCAAAAAAATGTACTCACCCTCACACCTGCAACACAAAGAAGACAGCATGTTAGCAACGGTTAAAGGGTGAGTACATTTTTTGAGACACCCTGTATATTTTTTGCGACTAAGCAGGAAAACTGAAAGTTTGAGTAGCGATTGCTACGTCAAGATGCCTAGTATCAGAACATAATCTTTTATATATTATAATTCAACGAGCAGCTTTGATAACCAGAACTTTCGAACTTATGAACAAGTGTTTATAAAGAATTTACTGAGTTGTCTACATTAGAAATGAAACCAGTATACACGTGTACTGTAACTACAGTGCAATCCCATAGAGAATCAGTGTCTTCAAAAATCTCTTGCTCCTCGCTTCCTCGTGATTCTGCATCAGACGGTTGAACCTGACGGCCTGGGAGAGCACATAGCTCCTAAGCCTCCACTACAGCTGACAAAGCTTGGCCCACGCTCGAGTCCAGAGCTCTTTTCATTGTGCTACGGAACATCAATGAAGTTCTTCCGATTTCCATTAATAAGCACTCGAAGCGATTCAATAGCATGCCACGTAATTTAGAAAAGTTTTTGCTATTCTTCATTTTACAATACTGACTTGAGATAGTATATTTGCAACTTTGATCGTTCGAGAAAGGGAGTCATTGATATCCTTTCAAACTGTACAGAAGACGTACATATTTTCTATAGCAGTTTCTTACAATAATGTATCAGAATAAAATTTGTTTCTACTCTTTATTTGAAGCAAATGTATGCAATAATGCAAGAAAAGCCATTTTTCACTCCTCTGGTCTCACAGATCATTAAATTTGGACGAAGGATAGTTTGTGTGTATACTTGGAAGAACGATGTAATGTCGAACTTTTGTGTAGGCTTAAACTTGTTTATTCGATCCACGTTCAAAACTATTCACATCTCATTTTACACCCATATTTTCAGCTATTTCTACATAAATAAAATTTTAGGTTCCCTTAAATGCATTTCGACCTAAATATATCTTAGAAAATCTTATTTACTTTCATATTGAAAAAACTAATGAAATCCACATCACTCTTATTTACGATGACCTATCTCTAGTTTCCACTCTCATAACGACTCTACGAATTGATTCCATGGTTCTTCTATTAACCTTTTCAAGCTTGGCTTTCTTGTCTTCGGGAGCAGAGGTGGCTGCATGACAGAACATGGGCACGAGTACTTGCTGCAGACGTTCCTTCAGCTCAACACTGCCCTTCCTCACGCACGAGTGCAGCACGTCATTCATGAGGTAAATGATGTGCAGCTTGTGGGCAAAGGGTGCCGAGTGGCAGGTGGCTTTGTAGTTGAGGTACTGAGCAATCCAGTTGTTCCTGGGCTCATCCGTGGCGTGTGTGAAGATCCAGAGCTTGCCAGCAGAGATGGAGTCTTTGGTACACGTCTCCGTGATGGTCGATAGCAGTTCTGAGAGCTCAGACTCGACGAGGTTAAGCTCTTCTGCTTCCTTCTTAAGCGTCTCCCCCTTAACCACGTAGAGGCCCTCCTTGATCTGGGTGTCCTTCTGCTGCTGAAGGACCTGAAACGAGCAGAAAGGGTATTGGAAACACGTCAAAAAGATACAAATAAGAAAACATGAGTGTTACCCACTTCTTAAAGAAAATGAGATAAATTAGAAGTGAAACAACGAATTTTTATGTAAAGAACCAATTTAAAAGCACAGTATAATTTGAAGTAATTTATGAAGTATTTGAGATTATAACTAGAAAACCAACGTGAAATCTCCAGGAAAATTAAACATCATGCCTCGACATTCCCTGATGCTCTTGGAGCGCAGGTACAATAGGTACCGCCACTATGACGTGACAAGGGTAAACCGGCTGCATGCCAACTAGACGGGAGCTTTGACTTTACTGCCAGTGTTACACTGGTTATGCGAATGCTCTGACTTGACTTTTGTTTCTCCTTCCATTCCCACCTGACACAAAAGGTGTGTAGTGAATCGCATGGCTCCACTACAAACGAGTACCGCGACGAGGCTAGGTTCATCGACCAATGAGCAAACATGACACAAGTGAATCCAGCGACGAGGCTAGGTCCTGTTACGACTAGAAGCACGACATTAACTAATGAGCGGTCACGCTCAGGCTGCAGTGCCTAGCTAACCGCCCTATATAACGAGGCTGCAACGCTTTGCATCACGGACTCTCTACCAAGCACTCACGAAGTCAACACCTCCACATGAACTCTTATCACCTGAAGAAAGCACACAGCTAACAGCAGAGCAAAGAAAGCAGAAACCAGCCATCCTGTCATGCAAAAATTAAGCCGTGAGTGATGACATAGATTATTTTCATCATATTTCAGGCCTACAATTTTCTACAAAATGATAGAATACATAAACATACACATATTTTTAAAATCCAAAAGCATAGACCCACGACAAGTTATTGACATGTGTGTTAGTCGGCCCATGCTGCTTTTCAAAGGGAATTTTTTTTAAATGAAGAAAGTTTATAGTCTTCGTGTAAGACAACATTTTGAACATCCTACCACAGAGTCCATCCAGATGGCTGCCAGGCAGTCATCAAAGCTACAGAACATCAACGACTTGAGGCAAAAAACCATTGATGCTATTGCCACATTTGATGAGGCTATGCTACAGCAAACATGGCAAGAAATCGGGTACCGTCTTTTATGTTTCGTGGAACTAACGGTGACCACATCAGAGAGCTTTCAATGAAGCAAGACAATTTCAACATTTACCACTCGTTTTGTGATAATTTCTAGATTTGTCTATTCATTTACCCTTCGTTACAAAATATTAGATTGGAGAAAGGTAATGTCGTTTTTTCGTTATCATTTTCTATCATAATCCACTATTGTTAGTCTTAATGAAATACGTGATCTAATGTACTTTGGATTCTTTTAAAAAATCATTATAAAATTTAGATACAAATATTTAGTTGTTTCAACCCTTAAGAAAAGGATGTTGATGAAGAGCATCTATGACATTGTACTTTGTATGAATACAAGGAAAACATCAGCCGTCTACGTTGCAAGAAACATTTGTTCTATCTATAGGAACAATGTTTTGCATGTTCGAAAATGCCAACGGTGGTTTGAAACATTTTTATCAGAAGATTTTCCTCTCAAGGATAGTCCACGTTTAGAAAGCCAAAGTCAATTGATAAAGAAGCCCTTAAAGATGCAGTCGAGGCCAATCCAAAGTCCACGAGTAGAAAATTAGCTCAACAGTTCTATACAACTCAGACGAGTATAGTTTCAAGCCTTCATGAACTGAGGAATATCTCAATACTGGGACGATTTGTATAAAACTAAAGATTGACTGTCTTCACACTACTTTCAAAGAACCATAGGGAACCATTTTTGGGATTTGTTCCTGGGGATGAAAAACGGATTTTTTGTAAGAATATCCAACGCAAAAAATAGTAGTTGTGCAGAAATCAAAGTCCACAACTCATTACAAAGCAAGGACTACACCCAAGGAAGATCATGCTCTCTTTATAGTGGGACATGAAAAGAATCGTTCACTATGAGCTTTTAAACCCCAACCAAACAGTCACAGCTGCAAAATACTGCTCAGAACCCTAAGACCTAAGAACTGCCTTATCGATAAAAAACAGCATTGCTCAATAGCAAAGGTGTTGTGTTTCAGCATGATAATGCTAGACCACATACAGCAAGAATAACTCAGGAAAAATTATGAGTACCAATTGGGAAGTTTCAATTTAACCGCCCTATTCATCTGATATCGCTCTTCTTTTTACGTCTTTGGTCAACTTTTTAGGTCAACATCTCTTAAGTAATAAAGGCCATAAATATTATGAGCAACTAAAGGAAGATTTCGACCTGTTTTTCTCTTCAAAACACCGACATTTTTCGAAAGAGGCATTAAAAATCCGGTAGAATGATGAGGTATCATTGGAAATAAGGGTCACTTTTGTCCTGACTGAAAATTAATCATGTGTGACCTTTCGAACTTGAATATATCATCAGAAATTAAACGACATCACTTTCATCCCAAACTGATAGTTGAATTATAAAGAAACTTCAATGACACAAGCATTTTTTTTAAATACTTCACAGCGCTGTTTTCAATCAGCACAGATACATAACTAGAACCATAGATATGTTTTAGAGGCCTTTAGGACAAGACATCCAGCATCTTTGAAGCAGTACAGGACCTGATGCTGGGCAGTGAGATTCTGTTCGCTCTGCTTGATCTGCTCCTGTAGTGTCTGTTGCTGCTGTACGATGCTCTCTATGGCAGCTGCGTTGCTGGCGCTGACCGCAGCAGCTGCTGCCGCCGCCGCTGCAGCTGCGGCGTCAGGGACTGAAGATGGTGGCACGCTCTGGAAGCAGATGAAAATGTTACGATTTCCTAGTAAAACTACACAAATGAATTATAAAAAGTAATGCAGCCCATTTTTTACATCAATATATTTTCCTACTAAAACTACAGAATGGATTGTAAAAGGTTTAGCTGCACCCTTTCTTATCTCAATATATTTTTCTATTTAACCCTTTCGGTCCCGACGTCATCTCTGGTAGCCGCAGTCATTTTTCGCCTATTAAGATGCAGAGCAACACGTGTGTCTGTGCAAACGCTGGTAGGGCAGTGCAAGCTACAGTTTGATCAGGACAATGCAGTGACCGTAAAACATCACAAAGCATCTATTTCTAAATTTGATGTTAAATATGTTGAAAAGGTTCTGATATTTGCATCATGGTACCGAAAGGGTTAAACTAAGGTGTGAATTGTTAAGGGTATGATTGATTGCTGCGTATGAATTGAATTCTACGGAAGGATAAGTTTATCAGACCCCCACCTTCCCTAGCCATAACTTCCTTTTTTTCAGAGCAAAACGTTTTGAAAAAAGGAAGTTATGTTGCCTCAGCCTGTGCATCACAGAAAAGCTGAGCCCTGGTGATCATAGTAACCTGTGTGCTCCTTTACAGTGAACACACGCTAGTTTACAGTGAACACGCGCTAGTTTACAGTAAACACGCGCTAGTTTACAGTAAACACGTGCTCGTTTACAGTAAACACGCGCTCGTTTACAGTAAACACGCGCTCGTTTACAGTAAACACGCGCTCGTTTACAGTAAACACGCGCTCGTTTACAGTGAACACGCGCTCGTTGACGGTTAACACGCGCTAGTTTACAGTGAACACGCGCTCGTTTACAGTGAACACGCGCTCGTTTACAGTAAACACGCGCTCGTTTACAGTAAACACGCGCTCGTTTACAGTAAACACGCGCTCGTTGACGGTTAACACGCATGACAGCATGCTCGGTGATACATGCGTAGAGCTTCCCTAACCATTCAGACAGTTAAGAAGGAACAACCCCGCACTATATTATCTACATGGTATGCATTACACTCAAAACACAAGTAACTTTTATTTCAGTCATCTTAAAAAACTTAATCGAAAAATAAAAATGATGGAAAACAACAAATGGGAAAGTTTAATCGTATTTCTGAACTCGCAAATATATTTTGATCATAATTCAAGAAAGCGTAACTTTTTTTATTGAGCTAAAGTATCATGAATTATTTCCATTTATTCAAGCAATGCATGTTTATATTTTCGTGTCAGTAATAGAGCACTGGGAATATACTGCCTGTACGTGCTCACCCTGCCAGACCTGCTCACCCTGCCAGACCTGCTCCCCCTGCCAGACCTGCTCACCCTGCCAGACCTGCTCACCCTGTCAGACCTGCTCACCCTGCCAGACCTGCTCACCCTGCCAGACCTGCTCACCCTGCCAGGCCTGCTCACCCTGCCAGACCTGCTCACCCTGCCAGACCTGCTCCCCCGTGTGAGTCAGAGAGTCCCAATAACAACGAATAAAACATGCAAGTAGAGAACAGAAATAGATAAGATTGAGTTACCTGAGGGAACTGGGAGGTGGGAGGAGGCTGGTCAGGGAGAGAGGGTGCAGAGTATGGGTTGCGTGTCTCCCCTGGAGGATGCACTGAGAAGTTCGTGCTTTCCTGAAAGCAAGCATGAATTCATGGTGAAATATTTAAAAAAATTGATTTACAGGTTCTGAAACAGTATTAAAATAAGGTGATATGCCCACATGTGTCTGTTATTTGCATATAAGAAATATGTATATGTATATCAATGAATATGCAAGAAAATATATGTGTAAAAAATGGATGTATGAATTAACTTTACAATTTTTACAACTGGGTATGGGAAAATGTAAGAAAGCATAAAAGATTGCGTAAACTGGGAGAATAAATACCATCGCCTTTTATCTACATTGAATTTAGGAAGCAGCTCGACATCATGAAAGAATTTCCATCTTTAGATCCGTGATTGTCAGCAGATGAGACCCAGTGATCAAGCAACATTAACATTGAGTAAAAAACTTATTGCAAATTTCCAATACACGAGTCGTAGCCACCGAGATGAACACGGCCGTCCACGTGTTACACAATGCAGCGTAAGGAAATAATGGCTGGGCTATTCATTCAGTTATTACTGCTAGAAATCACCAGGCTAGACACAGTCACTGACTGCCACCAGGCTAGACACAGTCACTGACTGCCACCAGGCTAGACACAGTCACTTGCTGCCACCAGGCTAGACACAGTCACTTGCTGCCACCAGGCTAGACACAGTTACTTGCTGCCACCAGGCTAGACACAGTCACTGGCTGCCACCAGGCTAGACACAGTCACTGGCTGCCACCAGGCTAGACACAGTCACTGGCTGCCACCAGGCTAGACACAGTCACTGGCTGCCACCAGGCTAGACACAGTCACTGGTTGCCACCAGGCTAGACACAGTCACAACAACACTCCTGGTTTCATAGGAAAATAAGCAGCTGGGCAGCAGCTTGATCACCACCGAACAAGGTTAAGTCTAGAAAGGAAATGAAGTGCGTAAGTCTTTAGAATGAGGGTAATAGTGAAGGAAATTTAAGGTGGATGGGTTGCTATGGAGTGAGGGGTTGGTTGCTATGGAGTGAGGGGTTGGTTGCTATGGAGTGAGGGGTTGGTTGCTATGGAGTGAGGGGTTGGTTGCTATAGTGTGAGGGGTTGGTTGCTGTAGTGTGAGGGGTTGGTTGCTATGGAGTGAGGGGTTGGTTGCTATAGTGTGAGGGGTTGGTTGCTGTAGTGAGGGGTTGGTTGCTATACAGTGAGGGGTTGGTTGCTATGAAGTGAAGGGTTCCTAACTCCATTCAACATCAGTGGCGTCATCAAGCACTCAAATCCAGAACGCAAACCAGAACACTGGAGACGAGAATCAGTTGTCATTAGCGTCTTCTGCCACAGAGAGCGCAGCAGCACGCGTCTATATTCCTGTATGAGTGAACAATGTCCTCCAGCATCGATCACCAACACGTAATTGTGACTTACAATTACGGAGGTTGAAGAGACAGAGACGTTGGCCAGGCTGCTGGAGATGCTCTGGTAGGAGTCACTGGAAGGAGGCAGGGGAGGAGGAGGCTGCTGATGGAGTGTTGGCTCTTGGGAGAGAGGTGGCTGATCATACTGAAATGAGGCCAATAAATGCATATGAGCTTAAACTTCTTGTTGGATTTCTCTTTCGGGAAATGTCATTGTATATTAACCCATTAGCTCCCATCATACTATGTATAATCGGTCAAGTACATTAGAAATCATTCACTTTAGCCCTATATTCTAAATGTTTCGCTCTAAAATTGGGAATAAAAAAGGCGTAAATATAAGAGGTAATTTACGCAATGTTTCGTTCGGTGGAGAAATAACTTGGGTGTTAGGCTAATTTAGCCTTCATAGCCTGTCCTCAGATGAGATCAGTGGGAGCTAATGAGTGAATATTCACGAAGTCTCATGGTATATTAATATCTAAACATTAGCACACATGGGCATGGATGGAAAACTAGAAGGGTTTTGTAGCACCTAAAAGTAAAACCTAAAAATTGCAGACCCACAACTACACTTTCATTAGTAGAATACTGTTTTATGGAACATTTAACTCCTACACAATTCTACTCCTTCTTCATAACAAATTTGATGCAGTTTAGTATGAACTCTTTTTACCTTACCTGACGTAAATGCCCAGTAACCGGTGATCATTCTATCCGATATTTAACCAAATCAAACAAATTTAATTTCTTTCGGAACCACTTAATTACAATTACCATGTAAATATTAATTGCACTGTGACTGCATTACCATAAAACATTCCTTTGCAATTCCCCACCTTTCCCCAATAGTTTTCACATGATATATTAACGTATTAAAATGTCCCATGGTTGTTCATACGAACTAGTTCAGCTAGCATCACATACAACAGATCGTTATCCCTTATCCTAGAAACTTCTATGGAAATTACCTGCACAGGTGACTATGTGAACTACTCCACAACAGCAAGAGCATAAGGCAGTGGCCGTAGTAACAGAATACTATGACAATTGCAGGTGACAGCACAGCACGAGTCCTACATTAATGTTACTTAAGAGGGTATGTTGGAAATGCGTGTTGCTCACATACTCCCACCCACGTGATTAAAATGAGTTTTAGTGAATGACAGCTGCGGTTAACTAATTCTTTCCTGTACAAAGTAGCCACATGAGAATGTGATCAGTAGAAACTAACTCAACAAGAATATTTTGGACATTTTTCAGCATACTAGAGAAGAGCACCCACCATCTCTGGTACACTCAGATGTATACAAATAAGCACAGAAATTGTTTCGTGACTTGTAAAGTCAGTATATGTTGGAGAATTAGGAAGATTTTAAGATGGAAGGATCTCCTCATAGTGACGGATATAAACACCAACTATAAAAAGTACATTTCTACAATGAGGGATCGAGATTTTATGTATACAGTCGCTTACAGTAATTTAGACCACCTCATAGTGATCAAATAACTAGAGATATTTAGAAACGAAGCAATTTAATATGACCAATATAAAAACAATACCCTGAAATGATAGAAATCTTATGACTTACCTAACTCTATTGCTAAAAATACATTGGATTCTCCATACCCACATGAGGGATGCAGCCAGCTAAAGGCAGGAGAAAAAATTCAGTGGGACCAAATGGAAAAATTAAACTATAAACTTTGACAAGTCTTCAAGATTCAAAAATATTACCGTGAACTTGGATTTTTTCATGGAAAAACGGCCCGAGCAATACAAGCATGTGACACTCTTGAAAAAGTTAGGAATACCTCTAGAATTTAGCTTGGTATTCTTTAGAACTTATTTAAATTGAGACACCACTATGTTGTGTCCCAACTCACTGCTCAATTCCGTCTACAACGTATTGATATCGAAAACTCATCTCTAAGTCTAACATAAATGGAATATTTTCTACCTTTGTTTTTGCAGAATGCTTAAAGGAAGACAGGAATCCCACATGCCCAGGTGTACAAGCTACAAAGCTGCTTACATTGATATAATGCAAAATAAAAAATCCTTTTAGCATCAAAGAAATCTAAAAATAATAAGAATATTTTTTTAAATTTTTGCAAGAAACTCAAACCTTCAAAGCAAAATTTCAACATTTTGATGCACTTATTACCTTCATGTATGCTACAAACAGAATTGTCCTCATCTCTGGTGACAGTTTTTGGTTGAATTACCAAGCACTGCAAGAGCACAAGTTCCACTGTAAGAACACACCTGATCAGGATACCTCGGTGGAGGAGCGCTTGAGAAGTTGTCATGCCGGGTATCCCCATTATTGCTGGCATATGGGGAGGGCTGGGAGGAAGGGGGGTACCCTGAGTACCCCAGTGGGGGTTGGGAAGGAGGGTAGGGAGGCTGCTGGTGGAGGGAGGAGGGTGGGTAGGAGTAGTTGGGGTACTGAGCAGCGGTGGGGTAGGTAGCAATAGGAGGAGGGTAAGTCTGCGGTGCAGTCTGGAGGCTGGAGACTGTCGTAATGTTCTGTTGTGGAGGTGGGAGCATGTGCTGTGGAGGCTGGTGCTGCTGGCGGTGCTTGATGACTGAAAAAACATTTTCTTATACTGTAACATGTACACATACAGTAGCTAGTTAATATAGTGTTGATTCTTATCAATATCACTGGTTATTCAGCATATCAAATTGACTTAAACTAAATATGAACTTATAAAAAGGGAGAAACAATATCAATACCTATCTCATCGAAAAGTTATCAAAGATGAGTTGGACTGCCTGTATCTCACACATCTTAGTTATTTTAAAGAGAGCCCTTCATGCGAATTCAAGCTACAGGATCTAACCTGCTGGTTTACCCCTGTCCTGTTTCTTAACTGGTCACACCACCTTCACACAGTCACTCGAGCAAGATGGCTGGGTGTGAGACTAGACCAATCCAGGGACACGTCAATATTTGCAGCTACTGGGGCACAGTAATATTATCTAATATTATGTGTTCTTTTAAACTGCACAAATTCACTGGAGACCCCTTATATGCTAATTAGCAAGTAAACTAACCAAAAATTTAAGAATCTGAAGACTACCATTGAACTTATTTCAAAATGACACAAAAAAATTACTTTCCTTGTACCATCAACTCATATTTGAAATATTATTAGGTTTGCTGTTGAGTATGCATAAGTCCTAACAATGTTCATGAGATCAGAGTTACAAAAACCATCAAATACACAATAGAAAATATTAAAACAAGAAGAAATAATATACAATACCGCTGCATACTGGGCATTGAGTAACAAACAATAAGTAAACAAGTAATGTACACTGCACTGCAGATGCACAATGACAAAGCAAAGTGTAAATGCATAGAAGGACTTGTTAGCTACGTTCAGTCTCTCCCCTTGCCTTGTTTATTTAACCCATTAGTGCCCACTGTCTTCATTTGAGGACAGCCAATAAAGGCTAAATTAGCCTAATGCCGAAGTTATTTCTCCACCGAACAAAACATTGCGTAAATTACCCCTTATATTTACACCTTTTTTATTCCCAATTTTAAAACGAAACATTTTGTAAATTACCCCTTATATTTACACCCTTTTTATTCCCAATTTTAGAATGAAACATTTAGAATATAGGGCTAAAGTGAATGATTTCTAATGGACTTGACCTACCATACATAGTATGATGGGAGCTAATGGGTTAAGATTAGGAACAAAATTCAAGGACAGGTTTGTTTGCACTTGTGAAAGTTTGTCAAGTGAAAATGTGTAAGGAAGGAACCTTTGTACATATATATAGTAGGCTATACCTGTGCAGAACATAATCTGTTATACACATAAAAATTTCAGTGAATGAATGATTAAAATATATCAATCATTATATATATTATGGTAAAAAGTTTGAAATGATGATTGTGCATTACATTACAGTATATACAATGTAGGCACTTCATATGGTAAATATTTGAAGTAATGCTTAACACAGTATGTTGGCAGTTTTCTAAAGTTCAACTTGTGTTCATTTTGACTCACAACCATTACAATAGAACTAAGCTCCAGTATAAGTCAAATTCTTTTGTACTATAAATAACATGGGCATAATTATTAGACAAAACGATGAGGATACTTACTAGACTTAATCCTCAAAGAGCAAATAATGTAGATACTTACTAGCTTGCTCTGTGGTGACCTTGTACTGGTAATAATTAAAATAGTCTCCACCAAAGAGAAAACTGAACTTTGGGTTGTCCTTTTGCTTGCTCTTTGTCATCTGCTCAAACTCGGGTCCATTACGGGCTACAAACTGAGCAAGCTTGTCAATGATGTTCTTCAACTCCTGATCTGAAATGAACAAAAACACTTAAAAAATTCATCTCTGTATTATACCCCATATAGCAAAGATTGAAGAAATGCAAAATAAGTCATGGATATGTTTACTACTTCTGCAACTAAAAACTGCATTAACTTGAAATTAGATAAAATTATTGATAACAAAATAATGCAGTATGAAATAAAAACTGCATAAGGCCATTTTAGTTTCAAGATCTGCTAGAGTCAAGGTTCCTTAAACTTAGAATACCAGAGTAACCTGTGTCATACGAGGTAGAAAGTAAATGCAAATGAATTTAAAATTTCATATGGTTAAACATGTAAGTTCTATATATTAGGACAAATAGTAACCAAGTTTAATCCCAAATTGTTTGAAAAAGTACAATTTGAAAATAAGTTACTGTTTTTTTAAATATGAATTAATGTACATGCACTAGTATTGCTTTTTCCCTCTAAGTAATAATGTGATCCAAAATGGTCACACATAGACTGAGATCTCATCATTAGATAGAAATGTAAAATCTGTTTACTTCTCTTTATATTAGGTCATTACAAACCCTATTACTTACAAAAGAGTAAGAAGACAAGTCTAAAAAAATTTCAATATTTCAACAAAAAAGCTGCTTTTACTTAAACATAACCTGCCAGGTTAGAGAAAGATTTCATAATACATCAACTTTCCTCCTGATCAGTTTGAACACAGTATCTCATTTTGACACTTGATATTATATATAAAACTTGGCAACTGAATTACTTAATTTTTACATACTAATATCCCCAGTACATTCTTTACACATGGTTCTCAACAGAATGAATCCTTCAAAGTTAACCCTGGAACAGTGAACATAGGTATAGTTTGCCCAAGGCAAGTGATGTCTATACTCGTGTTCAGTGCTCCACAGTTAATGAAAGACACAAAAGGTTAAAACATCAAATTAACTATCACTGAGTTGAGCAAATAAAGAGAAGATGAGAGAATTTAATTCCATCTGTTAGTATAACTTAACATTTAGCCTTAATTCCTATTTCATTGACAAAATCAAGAGTTGGGATCATGTGCTGACTAACTAGAATCACAATCAATTAGTGTGAATGGTGTATGCTAAAAGTGTAGCGCCATAATATTTGCTGCATAACTTGCAAAATATAGTGAAAGGCTGCATTACTTTTAGATTTGTCACCACCAAGTTTCAAGCCTAATTTCATAGTTTTAAATATGAACTTGGTGCATGAGAATTTTCAGCAAAATTTTTATATTATCATCTTCTTCTTTAACAATTAGAGCTCAATCATTATTGACATACACATTGATCTACTGGAATTATAAGTTTGAAGTTAACAATCAGTTTACAAAAAATGCTAAACAAATCACATTCTTAAATGAATCTCAAAAGTTAGTAAAAACAGGCCCACCAGAACCTATCATGAAACAAAAGCATCCATTATAATATATTTTTCAAAGAGAATTTTTCTCACAAGTAACAAAATATATACATACATTGCTTACAGCTTTTATTTTTTTGTAACAGTTCAGGGAAATTAACTACAAAATTTCTTACCTGGAGGAGGCTGAGGTAAATCCATGGTCAGGGTGGATACCACACTAAACAAAAATCTTCACTTCCTTAGCATTCACTGGAAGCAGAAAATTCAATCTTATTGAATGACACACACAACACCTAGTTATGTACTACAGTTAGGCAAAATGCAGCTTGAACAAGTCTTGAAGTTTTTTTATAAATCTTCTTGTAGTGTTCCTTGCAAAGGTAGATCATTAGTCAAAATCTGCCAAACCTAACTTAGTTGGAATCTGCAATCAGCCATCTGCTCTTCTAAAAGTAGACTTATTTTTCTCCTTTCTTTCTATGCATTTACTTAAATGAAGACTCATGTGAGGTTACTTATTTTATTTCCATAAATAATATACACATTATAACAACTACTACATTTAATTAATAGAAGTAATGTGGAGCCATCTACATTTATGAATATCAATTTCTACTCAAGTTTACTTTTTCCATCAAAAAAACTTTTATTTTTATTATAATAATTTGTTCATTGTAGTAGAAAAACTTTTTGTGATATATACTCTTCTTTGCAATAGAAAAAACTTTCTTTGCCATAAAAAATACTTGCTGTTTATAAAGCAAAGACAATACTAGGAGGAACTCATGGAACAGAGAACATGTCATAAGAGGTAAACATGTAGCACAGGTTTAACTTTCTTAGTTATTTTTTGTACAGCCAATTCAAGATAGGAAAGAGTGAACAGTTAAACCACAGCACCACTGCTATTTTTATTTTTTATTTATGTACATTTCTATGATGCTGTACAGTGAATGAACAATAATCTTTATTATTGTTAAATGTATTGTATAATTTCTTCATCTATTTTTGCAGTAACAATAGTCATCACATTATAAGCTTTCAAATTTTGAAAACTTACTAAAATAAGAACAATTAACTTACAACCAAATAAGTAGGGTATATTAACATTATTTTAAATTCATTACTCCTGGAGAATAATCTACAAAAATTTAACCTAAAACATCACAGGAGTGTGAATGAATGTATGTATGTTAGGAAATATTCCTAATATCAAGATTATGTAGTGTTTACAATCACATCTTTAACATATTTCTTCAGCATTTTTAGTGTGGACAGACATGGTATATTGGAGGTCTTAACAGACATCAACTGAACATGACACTTTTCTTCCTTTTTTCCTAAGAAAGACCAGGCACTAATGTTTATTTTCAAGTTTGAATAAATCATTTTACAAATGATAGAAACATGAAATATTCCTGATCTTGGTGTGAAAGCTGTAGAGTTTCAATGCACACTTTTTGACAAATTTGTCACTTTCCAATCACATTTTTCACAAAATTTGTCTTTCTTTCATGTTTTCTTTAAAAAAAAGCTTTCAAGGCATTGAACTTATACTAAAATTTTAACATCTATTTGTATCACAAAACTGATTCCAGCATCATCTCTGTCTTCTGCAGCATACATTGTTATAACCCGTTTTATTCTCAAGTATTACCATGACTATTACTGTTAATGCTTTTTCAAGATGAATTAATAATATTCCATACTATTCATTGCCTAGGTGAAACCCAATTCAAGTTTAATGTATCAGTATATTGTCCAATAATTTTCCACAACTAAATCCCAGCTCACAAGGCAAGTTGTACCATACTTTTCTTTTTTCTGAAATCCATTTCCTTTTCTAAAATATCATAATTTTCATGAAATTTCAGATGGTTTTAATTTTCCTTGAGGATGATAGATAGTTAGCAACTATGTCAACAATTCCTTTTTTAGTAGGTTCCAGAAAGAGCCATCTCTGAGTAAACTTATCAAGCAGAATGGTACATTTAATGGCATAAAAGAATTTCTCATAGCGATATATTCTAGAGTGTAGTAAGGGCACAAGAAAAATAGGTAGTCAATATTTTCTTCAGCACCATAGGAGCAATAGACGTTATCCACAATATTGAAGAGGTAAAGATATGACTGAAGTCCCAAGTGCCCAACTGGGAATTTGAAGTCAGAGTTTGAAGTTTATGGTGGCTCCAATGGAGGGGATTACCACTGCTGCAGATGAAAAACACCTAGGTTCAACCATCCAGAGGAGTTAGTGTCTATTAATTCGTGGTACTTTGTGACATCTATAGCTGACAATCTGTAAAAGGTTCTTAGGTTCTTAGGTACTTGTAAGCTGACAATCTGAGATACAATCGGAGTCTTTGACAGCACACGCGAAGCCGCACGCCAGTTCTACATCACGGATAACGGAACCAAGGCAAACTGAAAACGTACAACACAATTCGAGATAGAAATTTTCATTTCTATACGAGCGATAGATGGAATACCACGATCTTTATTAGAACCTTATTAACAAATATTGGACACTGATAGTGTATCAAAATTAAATCTAAGTATATAATTCTTGTCGAGATAATGATTCCAAAATTCTATATGAGTAGTGGGGATAAATATTACAAAGACTGAGTCTATCTTCCTTGGATATTATTTCGGTGTACACACTAATACAAAATGAAAAAATCTTTGTTAGAATTAGGTTTTACCTTGAATAACTCACATAAGATATAAGAAATATGAGCTCGACAGTGATACTCGGTGAATTTTTGCTAATTCATCAATATTTGTGTAAAGTTTGGTTGTGCTTGGGGAATTTTAAGCAACCAACTTTAACAAACCCTAATCTAACTGCCCGTGTGACCTTACTCAAAGAGAATAAAAGAACTCATTACAGGTACTCAGCTTGGTATTCAAGAAGTTGGCATGAGAAATAGCTTGGAATCTTCTTGGGATGATTTAGCCAGTTCAGAGCTTCCAGATGATGGTTAGGCCAGTCCAGCTTCAGGGGTGAATGGCCAGTCCAGAGCTATAGTGACTGTGGCTTGAAATGTTGCACGAGTACAGCCAGTACAGTAGGTGCAGTATACGGCGTATAAGTATACAAGTGCAGTAAGTCTAGTAAGTGTTGTAGGGCCGCTAAAATATCATGATTTTAGTATTAAATAATATTAAATTTAGTAATATTTTAAAGTTAATTTTTATACGTATTTTACGTCATTTGAAACTAGTATTTTAAAGTTAAAAATTCAATTGTAATTTCAACTCCATATTGTAACTCTCGTTTATAGAACACCATAGTCAACCACGAGCCTATGGGCTAAGTGCCCATCAGTTCCTTCCCCACCGTTACCCAGTGTACAGTAATTCTATTCGCGCTTTCAGTCTCTCTGACGGGTAAGTTTCTATTTACAATGTGTTAGAGAGTTTTGCATTTCACACACGTACTAGATATTCTTTGAACTTGTCTTTTCGCTGAGCCTAGATGTTCCCCTGCAGGTTTAAGATTTCCTTTTTGAAGCAGTTTTGATACCATGTGTATTCAACAGATTGTATGGAAAACAACCAATTTCATTGTGCTCATGTTTTCATTCAAACGATTTAAATTGGGTTTGAAGTGTTTGTGCTTTGATTTGCGTTACTCTGTGATTTATAATTAATCCCAATATAGAACGTTTTTAATAATAACTATTGCATCGGCCATTAAATTCATTGTCTAATTTCATCTCACTCAAGTCTCTACGTTCGAGTATTTTATGACAAGCATACCAAAAGATCGACCAGCTATTTTGATATGGTTATTAAATTTCATAGCCTCGGGTAGAAGCTGCCTATCGATATCTCGTTTTGTGTTCTCTGTAGCAGCCGGCTAATTAGGTGCGATTCTTTAATGTTTTACTTAACAGTTGTATTATAAAGTTACCTTGTGCTATTGATTTTTCTTGCTAAATTCTGTATTTATTTTGAGTTACTTATTGGTCTTTATCCGGGCAGGTTTCAGTTTCAGGTTCAGTTCAGTTTCAGTTCCAGTCTCAGTCTACGAATTTCTCAATCTCGGTCCTTGATCTTGGCTTTAACTTCTGCTGATTTTGATCGTGTCAAATAATAAATCTGCAAGCTACGAAGCCGATCGTATCACTTCCCTGGAAGAACATCACTCACGAAATAATCACTACAGGAAATAACACGTTCCCTAAAGTGGTGACTCTAAACTCGTGACTCTAAAGTGGTAACCCCAGAAATGGTTCGTACTCCAAAGTGTAGTAGGTAGGTAAGTAAGTGGGTTCACAGTTGAGTTCACAGTGAGTTTGTAGCATGAACGGTACCACCCAATGTACCATTAATTAATGTAGCATGAACGGTACCACCCAATGTACCATTCATATTTCTGTAATAGCAATTATCTCATTAAAATATGTTAGCAATTACCTAATTATAAGTTTGCATGTATCTAATTTAATATAAGTATCATGTAATTCATTAATCTCACTAGAGATTGTCGTAAAAATTATTACAGAATTTTAGCCTTGTTTTAGTCTCGTTGGCAAGGTTAGTGACAACCCAAGGATATATATATTTTATTTATATTAAATAATCAGATCTGAGCTTTCCAAAATAAAGGACTATTAGGCTGGCAACATTCGCGGATCCTACCCCGTTTCCGGCCCGCATGACTATATATACTTGATCCCACGCCACCGATTTTGTTGCTATCTGGAATCCATTTTGTGCGTAGTGGAGGTGAGCATTCTATGTCTTAATTATTGTCAGTCTTGTCCAATTTTTGTTTAACTTGCTGGTGTATGTTCTTTTGTGATCTTTAGAGTATCAAGTGTTGGTGTTTTTCAGTAGAATAGAATAGAATAGAATAGAATAGAATAGAATAGAATAGAATGAGGCTATAGGAACGAACCTTCTGGCCCATTCTTGGGTCGGATAATTACTTCGATAATTATTCGGTTGTTTACCCAAGTCCCATGCCGTATTTCTAGCCGCGTCAACCATGTCGGCAGTGGGATTCGAACCCGGGTCTTTCCGCTCGCAAGCAGATTCGCTCACCAGTCGACCAAGCTGGTGATGTGAGACAGTGTGTCTTAAGTATTTTCAGTCTTGTCTAATTTTTGTGTTTAACTGTGTTTATGTTTATTTTTCAAGTGTTGGTGTTTTTCTGTGAGTTATTAGAGCAAAAGCAAGTGTTAGAAATTGTTTCTAGAGATTAGAAAACCGAGGTAATGTAGCATGAATGGTATCACTCAATGTACTATTCATACCTCTGTAATAGCACGTAAAAATACCTGTTATTATTATTTATCCCATTGAGGATCAGTAGGATTTAGGTCATTAATCACGAGAGACTGTCGAGACAATTATTAAAATAACTTAAAACTAAACCAGACATTGCTAACTGGTTGATGCAAAATTAGGTTTTATCCCTAAATTTTGTACC
>VCRD01006182.1:0-28894 GCA_006783055.1 Trinorchestia longiramus
TGTGTGTGTATATGTGTGTATATGTGTGTATGTGTGTGTATATGTGTGTATGTGTGTGTATGTATATATACATATATTTTATGTATATTTTATGTATATATTTATGACAAATATGTATTATATTTTATTTGCTTACTTCATTGTAGGGTTTGACCATTAATAAAATTTGTGACTGATCATCCATGCCAATAATGGAACTATTTTTGTACTTATTTTGAAATGTAATATTTAAAGCATAGGCAGATTCTCTTGACTATTATGAATTGTTAGCTACTTTCTGAAGGTTTTATCAGCTTAAGTGTAGCTGATTTACAGGTTTTTATGCTATTCCATGTATATTAGTGCGTTTGTAATCAAATTTCAGTCAGCAGTCATATACAAATTTATTTTATTATTCATTGTTATATTATATTTTTCAGTGTTTTTTTTGTACTAGAAAAGTCTTGCAACATTCAAGTGATTTCATTGTTGGGCTTATGGCTTGATCTTTATAGTTTGATTTACTAAAAATTTGTAGCCATTTTGTAGCAGTGATGGCTGTAACAAGCTCGCAGAATGAGCCAACCAAGCCTTGCTTGCCGCAGTCAGCTGCTGGACTAGAGAAATTAGACACAAAATCTAAAAGAAGTACAAAACTGGAAATTAAAATTGTAAGTATACTTTAGTGTGGCAGCCTTAGGTATAACATTTTCATGACTTAATTTATGAGTTGTTTTTGATAAACTTAATGGTAAAGAAATAAAAATGATGGATGCTTGTGAATATTCTTTTAGCAGTTACTCTGAAATTTTTAAATTTCAGCTACTTCTACATGTTGAATATACCTGATACATAATTTTGAATTTTGGAAAGCATAAATCACTTGCTCAGCATATTTGTTTCAGAGAGATGATGATCTGCCGTACGAAGAAGAACTCATCCGCAACCCGTACTCCGTGAAGCACTGGCTGCGCTTCATAGACCACAAGAAAAGCTGCCTCAAGGAAGAAGAGGATCAGCAAGTGGCAACCAGTGAGCGCAAGTATACCGCGCAGGATGTGCACCAACTCTATGAACGAGCTGTTCTACAGATGCCCATGAGCTACAAACTTTGGAGCCAATATCTCAAGTACGTGAACCAATCATAATATTCTTATACAAGCATAACTTTCTAGCTTTAGTCAGAGGATTAGCATTACCTTTTTGTTGCAAGAGCATATCAAATTTAAATCTCATATGAGCTGTGGTTGTTTAGATGCTGCTGTGCAGGTAGTATGTGAGTGATGGATCTTGTGGAGTTGAGGGAATGCAAGAAATGTAAAGTAATTCTTAGTGGTATTAAATTAACCCTTTCACCACCAAATTATTTTCATACTGATCAAAATATTGCATAAATTAGCACTTATCTTTACTAATCTCTATGTAATTTTGAACAAAACATTTAAAATATGGGTCTAAAGGGAATTTTTTTTAAAGTTTGTTGAGGACATATTAACCCAATGCTAGTGAAATGGTTAAAGAATTTTAGTTCAGTTCTTGCTCACCAACATAGTACACATTTAAGAATGTGAAAGCATTTGGCTTTTCTAAGTAATTATATTGGGGCATACAATGAAGTCATGTATCTTTAAGTAGATCTTATTTTAATGAGTTGGTTGATAGTAAAGAAAGGTATCTTTTCCTATACTTTCTTTTCATACTTTCTGTATTTTGAGCTGAGAATAAAGTTATATCTTAGTGGGACTATGTGTATCATTTTTAGACAACAAAATTTTTTCTAACTTAGATTCATCAATAATTCTAGTATGTAAATTGAGAAAACATATAAAGGAAGAAATTTCCAGTCTTGTACATGAGTTGGTTTAGATTATTCACCAATCTAAAATGAATATAATTTTTAGCCCTTTGTGTCTACATTCAGTTATTTGTAAAAAAGATCTAAGTTTCCTTTGCTGAAAATCAGGAAATGATTTTACTGTTGTACTGGTACAGCTGAACTGTGGGTGTTTTAACTTCATAGAATTTTATCCCATTGTATGAATGTGGCATCAGAGCCACAGCGTTGTTTCAGTACACACTGAGGTCCATGCTAGTGAAGATAGAAGATCAGCTGCCATTAGTAATCTTCCTAATCCATGATTGTGTTGCAGACTGCGTTTGTCGGCCACAAAGAACACTTGCCTCGCATCACCTGCTGCAGAGAGCGTCAACAACACATTTGAGCGGTGCCTCGTGTTCATGCATCGCATGCCTAGAATTTGGCTTCATTATCTGCAGTTTCTTATGAACCAGCAAAAGATAACAAGAACAAGAAAGGTATGGTTAGTTTTTTTTTGCCCATATCTTTTGGCTTATTGACCCTTGACGTTGGCCTGGGTCTAGAGAAAGAAATGAAGGAACTATAAGCATAGAGACTATGGGGGTCAATGGTAATCGACATAACCTTCAATCAATGTCACCAAACATAGGTTTTAGGAACTAAAGACAACTGGACTATCATATGGCAGCTGGTGCTGTCCTGCTGAAACCACTATTGTCTATATAATAACCGCCTTAACTGCATGCCAGGCTGTTTTCTTCACGACTTTCATCAGGTAGACATTAGAGTTAAGGGATTCTTCAAATTAAACCATATAGAGAATCCTCCCATTTGCCATCCTCACCCAGGCAGGACATAATTTTTTTTTCATGAGCATTCTTACGCTCGATAACAGTGTGGGGATTTGATTGGGCCCAGTACCTGTTGAGTGGTTTGTTTGGTGACAGGTGCAAAACGAATCGTTTTTTATCTGTCCTGAGTACACGTTAGAGCAGCGTTTCTCAATATTTCATGGCCCAAACCTTCTATACATACCGAGTAGCTCAACACTGTTGGTATCTTTATGCCCCTATTGAAACTAAGTAATTAATTAAAATGTGCTAATCATTTGTATGCTTCGAAATTGTAATTCCTTGTTTTTTGTTTGGTAATTGTTTTCATGAAAGAATTATGATTGAAGTGTTCATTTTAATTTGACTATTAATAGAATATATATGTACATGAAATGGAACCTATGCTCAAAGCATTGAAAGGGAGATATTAATTTTTAAATATTTTCTTCATTAAAATGATGTTATCAAACAAACATTAAAATGTTTGTTATTTATTTATATGTCCAGTGTGTTTTTGTGTGCATTATTTTTCTCTTAGTTTTGATAAACCTGAATTGTCTGTTGAAAAGTTTGGCTGATATTTTTCCCTACATATGTTTAATTGACATGTTTGTTTTATTTCTGTTTGTAGACATTTGATAGAGCCTTGTGTGCTCTGCCCATAACACAGCACGACAGAATCTGGGATTTGTACCTCAAATTTGTGATGATGCACGAAATACCAGAGACTGCAGTCAAAGTGTGGCGCAGGTATCTTAAGGTGAGTCTCCCTAAGCTTTTGTAAAACTATTAGTGTTTTTTTGAAGAGTATAACTTGTAATATAAAGGTATACTCTGATCATCTTAGTCGCTGAATACAGTTTGGAACATCTGTTAGAATGAATGAAGGCTAAAAACACAGGACGAAAAATAATCAAATTCTTCCCTTACAAGTGTTTCATATGAAATTTGGGTCTACATTAATTTTCGAAAAGGAAACTCAGTATTCTGCTCTTGAGACGATTTATTTGGTTGTTATATTTTTACTCTTCTTCTAGTTTCAATTTAAATTATTGCCGTCTGTTATAGGTAGCATCTCAAGGGGAGGTGGCGTTAATAGGCTGTTCTGATCTAAATCAGGCTGAGCATCACGGTTGTGTCAGGGGTAGATATAAGCTTAAGAGTTTGTTTGATTTCGTTTTTCTTTTTCTTTAAGCCGTCTTGAGAGAGGTGTTATTTTCACTGCCATCACTTTTGATCCTGTCTTTTTTTGGTGCTACGTTTTCATAGGCTGAAGCACTTCTGTGACTAAGGAACCTGCCTGATTTGGTCAGCAAAATAGCATAAACTGTTGCTTGTAGTAAATGCAGAAGCATATATAACGATTTCTTTTGTAAACTGGATTTAAGGTGGCACCAAAGCTGCAACTATTGGTTTATAACTTGATTTCTTTATCTATTTCGCTCTGATAAACTCCGCTGCCCGTCAGTTCATAAATTTAAAATATCGAGTAGTGTTCACATGCATTTCACATAAATCCGTGAGGGAAATAATTGAAGATTATGGGCCGAACATACAACATTTTCAAGTACCTATGAGTGACCTTTATAGAGTAGTTTATCCACGTGAATGGGATGGACAGAGAAAAATGTGCATCAACATTCCTTGTTTACATGCTTCTGTTTTTTTTGTACAGCTGAAACCAGAAGCTACAGAGGACTACATCAACTACCTGATATCGCAGGACAAGCTGGAAGAGGCGGCTAAGCGCTACGAGTGGTGTGTCAACACAGACTCCTTTGCATCCAAATACGGCAAGAGCAAGTATCAGCTCTGGAGTGAACTCTGTGACCTCATCTCCAACAATCCCCAGGTGACATGGATGTTTAGTTTTGAAATTAGGGTGCATGTTTTTACCTGCTGCGTCTCAAATGTATGCACACTCTTACGGTCAGGTGAATATGGAACTATTTACGTTGTGATGAATTGAATTCATTTAGTCACTTGAACGACTTATGACTTTATTTATCTATTTTTTTTATTTTCTTAATCATGACATTGTTCAATATGCTTGGAAAAAAGATATATTATCTGGGTTTAATTTTGGCTCGCGATTTACTAAGTTACGTTTCCGCCCTCGTTCATGCTGCCCAGACGTTGCTCATCTTGCCTACATGAGTGCTGAATACGTCAATACGACCTCTGATTTCGATGTATCCAGGAAACATCGCTTCACAACGCTGAGGCTATCATCAGGCATGGGCTGCAGCGCTACGTGGACCAGACTGGCCGCCTCTGGAACTGCCTGGCTCAATACTACATCAACAGCGCCTTGTTCGAGCGAGCCAGGGATGTGTACGAGGAAGCTATGCTCAGTGTCATGACCGTGCGCGACTTCGCTCAAGTGTTTGACGCCTACGCACACTTCGAAGAACTCCTCCTCAGTAAACAAATGCAAGATGATGAGTTCCAGCACAACGAGAAGGAACAGGATGACTACTACCTCAGGTATTAATTTGTTTAATTTTTTATTTCTTCGATTGGCTGAAGTAGTTTGTTGCAGTGATATCGCTCTGTATCAGTTTGTGAGTTAGGTTTTTAATTACGATCAGTGAATCAAACTGAAATATTGTATAAACCGTCAGTGCATCGTGGTGACAATCCTCAGAAATGTTCTTAGCTTCTAGGTTAGTCTGCTGTATGAGCCGTGAAATCAGTTGTGAATCGAGTTTTTGTGAAGGCCAGAAAACTAGAAAAAGAGTATTTTTAAATCCTCTTTTCTTTCTTCACTGAAATTATTAAATGCAATATTCATTAATCTAAGCGTACTCCTCCACCCAGTGCATCTACAGCTCTTCAAGATTTGAATAACGTAAATAGTATCCATTATTGACCCTTTAACGATCAAGTTATTTCTCGACTAAACGAAATATTGCGGAAATTACCAATTATCTTTACATGATTTTGGGGAATTTGCCCAACTTTAGAATGAAACATTTAGAATTTAGGACTAAAGTGATTGATTTCGCATAGACTTCATAGAGGACGCTGGTCGTTGGAGGGTTAACTGTACATCTGCAATCATGGTCGATTCTTTTAGGGTATGGACACAGGGAGGAAGTAGCCGAGACATGATAGAGAAGGAAGCATTGAGATTGAAGATAGGTTAAGTGAAGTTTTGAGAGCATATATTAGCAATTTGTCACTTACCCTGCCTCATTTCTCCCCTCTCCTCATTGACGATAATATCGGAGTTCAGAGGAGGAAGCACGAAAGTGAACTTTGGCTGACACTGAAGGTGTCACTGAAAAATCTATCATTTGTGTTAGTAGAGGTAGCAAGGGCATGCGCTAGGAACCGTGATGAGTGGACATTACATGTGGTTGTAGTATCAGTGACTGAACCATAATCTAACATGATACTTCCTAAACAAACCATTGAGAGCCACCGTGCCCCTCATCAGTATTGTAGAGCTTGTAATGTGTGCAGATGGCATACCACTGCAGATGGCATATTTATCCACTTAAACCATTAAGACTCGTTTCCTACTACTTCACTCATTTAACGAGGACAAGTACGGCTTCCAAATACATGTATGATAATCATCAAGCTACTTGGGCTACTGTTATTGAATAAAAGGTTTCTGTTGCACATTTGTATGTGAAATTCACCGTAATATGTTTCAGGCTGGCTCGCTATGAGGACCTAATAGACCGGCGGTCACTGCTGCTGAACAGCGTCATGTTGAGGCAGAACCCTCACAACGTTCTCGAGTGGCAGAAACGAGTTACTCTCTACGTCGGCAAGCCCAAGATGGTGCGTGTTTCTGTGTTTGCACCGCTAATCTGTTGATGTTTGGGGATTCTCGTGTTCTAATATGTAGGATTTTAATAATGATCGTCAAAACATCATTCTGTAAATTCTAGACTAACTTCTAGTACGAGTTTAATTTCTGACGATTTCTTCCTCTTCTTGCATACATACATCTTTTGAAAGAGTTTGCTGTTCCATATTGTTTGAAAGTCTGTAATATTATTGTATTTCAAATAGTTAACGCCACTGCTCGTCCATTTTCAAGCCTTGATTCGTTTATATGTGCGAGTAAATCAGAAACATGATTTGATGTAGCTTTTTATGGTACAATTGCGAATTTTATCATTTATTTATACAGTTGTGTTAAATATAAACATTATTTTTACTGAATATTTGTCTAGGTGAATTAGATTAAGCTATTTTTACAATTGAATTTATCACTTCACGTGAAAGACTGTGAACAACTGTTTCACTCTTTCACTCTTTTTTGCTCTTTTTCACTAGTTCATTGTAGTAATTTTGTTTTCGTAGGATAGTGCTTGTGTGTTAACACTACTGTGGTTGTTGATGCAGATCGTGTCGACGTACATGGAAGCTGTCAAGACCATCGACCCGAAACAGGCAGCAGGTAAACTGTGGCAACTTTGGGTCGATTTTGCTCGTTTTTACGAAGAGAACGGCCAGCTGAAAGATGCTCGCCTCATTCTGAAGCGAGCTACGGAAGTGCCGTACGTGAGAGTGGAAGACCTGGCTAGCGTTTGGTGCGAGTGGGCAGAAATGGAACTTAGAAACGAGTGAGTTACCTAGCAGTTTTTTACTTTCATATCCGAAGTTAGTCGAAATTTGGACGGAGTTAGAATAGAATGAAGCGATAGGAACGAGCCTTTTGGCCCATTCTTGGGTCGGTACCGAAGTCCCATACCGTAATTCTAGCCGCCAATGGTCAAGCACAACAGACCACGGCGGCGGCAGCAGGCCTCTCACCCGGGTCTTTCCGCATCACAAGCGGGTTCGCTCACCAGTCGACAAAGATGGTGGTAACTGAAGTTATTGATTTTTCATTGTGTTTCGTTGTTCCTCTGAGAAGGTAGGCTAAACAATTTCCCCCATTGAAAGCTTTTGAGTTTCTGTGGTGTATTTCTAGTGAAGCTCAGGACTCACTGCAGTTTTGTGAAAGCCTCGTCTTGATTTAGTTTGCGGTAATTATTCTAGATTTTGCCTGCTTTGAACATTTTCCTCAATTCTTAATTTTAACACATTGACCGCAACTTCCAGATTAGTTTGTATGTATAACAAAGGTCCCGTGTACCATATATGGCGCACGATGCGATTTAAGTGTTAAATATTTTTTTTCGCATAACGACACAGGAATGAGAAACGTGAATAGCAAGTTTTCTATTTTTCAAACAATCCTCCATGTGTAGTACTGAAGCATTTTACGAGTTCTGTACGAAACATGAAATGTGATGAAAGCGTTAAATCTTTAACTAACAGCTTTTGCTAATTACAGTAATGAACGCGAGGCGTTGCAGCTGCTGAAGCGTGCCACCGCCATTCCTGGCGCGCGGATCGACTACCACGATGAGTCTGAGAGTGTACAGCGGCGGCTACACAAGTGTCTCAAGCTTTGGTCGCTCTATGCTGACCTAGAGGAGAGTCTTGGCACCTTCCAGTCTTGCAAGGCCGTCTATGACAGAATCATTGATCTCAGGATCGCTACACCTCAGATTATCATTAATTATGGCATGTTCTTGCAGGTAAACTGAAAAGATATTAATGCGTTTACTGGTGAAATAATTTTACGATGGTATAAATGCACCATATTTCTGGTAGGTATTTAATTTGAGGAGGTAATGGTAGCTAGAAGGGTAGTAGCTTGTCCGAGTTGTGTAAGCTAATTGAGAGTAATTACGAGAGATGAGATACAAGAAGTGAAGCTTTCGGACAACTCTGGGCTAGAGTGTGTAACATTTGGAAGTGCGGAGGAAGGGAATTATATTATTTTTTATAATACTGTACTTTATTATTTATTGCCAGTTGTATATTCTCTTACTTTTGTTATTATTTTTTGCAGGAAAATAATTATTTTGAAGAAGCTTTTAAGGCGTACGAGAAGGGCATCGCTCTGTTCAAGTGGCCATACGTGTACGATATATGGAACACATACCTCACAAAGTTTTTGGAGCGTTACAAAGGCACTAAGATAGAGCGTGCTCGGGACTTGTTTGAGCAGGTGAGTACTGTGTAGGACTTTTCTATTTTTAACTTGTTTTTCTTTTTAGAGACATAGCGTTATGTGCCTCTACTAGTCTGAAAGCAAGTTTTGACTTCTTGCAAGTGAGTTGCTGCGAAGTCTTACATTTCAGTTATGCACTGTCACTTCTTAAAATTTGTGTCATAGGTATCTTGATTTTACTTGTTATATCAGTTGGCTAGAAGCAGTATAGTCTCCCTCGAAAGTGTGTTACTATTATTTTACTGAAATGAAGGAAAGGTAATGCATATCAGAGTAACATTGTAGGCACCTATACTGACAACAAATTTATACTGAACGGCTTTAGTATTTTGATTATTCTGTGAGGCGGCGATGAGCAAGCCTACTCAGCGTTACACTTGTGTTGCAGTGCCTGGAGAAGTGCCCTGCTCAGTACTGCAAAGCTCTCTATTTGCTTTACGCCAAAATGGAGGAGCAGCACGGCCTGGCCAGACACGCTCTTCAGGTAACCTTTTTTCTTAGTCTTCTAGTTTAGTCTCTACATTTGTATTCCATGAGCAGCTGAGTATCTACGTAAAGTAGCAGGAAATGAGAAACGTAAAAACATTCGTTATTTGATCATCTCCCAACCTTTTCGTCTTTAACTCTGGAGCACTGAACATGGGTATAGACGTCACTAGCCTCGGGAAAACTATACCCATGTTTAGAGCTACACGGTTAAAGGCAATTTTCAATTCACATAAAAAACGTACTCCCTCTGGTTAGAAACTGTTGTTTGGAAACAGTTGTAGGAAAAAGTATACAAATTTAACTCATACATTATACGTTGTAAAACTAAAAAGATCAAGAATTAATTTCGCTGGAAAATACAAATATTGTATTTATTGTAAAATTGTGTTTTAAAATATTATTTTAGAGACCTCGTACCAGTCTACTACTCGATAGGGTTGCGAGCGCACAAAGTTATCATCCTAAAGGTGCTAAAGCCACCATATTTACCTACTGTTCTAAACAAAAAAGAGTTTTAGGAATCATGTACTTCTTATTTTTAGAGTTACAGTCAAACTCCTACAACTGTGAGAAAAGGTTGAACCATGACGTAAATAATTGCATCAGGTTAGCCGATAATGTAGTTTTCTTTCTAATTTGGAACTCGCTTTAATTCGGATTAAAGGTAAAATACAACTGTTTGTAAATTTGTAATCGTAACGTACATACTAATTATTTTGAAGACAAATATAAAAAATATGCAAAGTAGTAAATGAAATGCCAGATGTTAACAAAAAACAAACTTGTGAACAATAAAGGACATGAATCCTATATTAACACTTTGACTGCGACTCCCAAATTAGTGTGTACGTATAACACGGTCCGTGTACCATATGTGGTACACGTCACAGTCAAAGTGTTAGAGACATTATTATAGCTATACCTAATTAGCTATACATTGCATATTTGAAATCATTTAACCTACTTACTGCTTCTGTTTAAGCACACTTAACTAGTTCTGACAAGCACAGTAAATATAAAACTATAATTTATCAGAATCAGAACCACCAACCTTTGACAGGACAAGCCTGAACACCAAGCATTCTGTGCTAAGCGGGTCTAAGCAGGCAACGTCAACTTAACACACATTCCAACAGATGGCAGTGGTAGCCCTCACAGTTTCTTGTCTCTTAACATTGCGAGTTTTCTTAGTTAGTTTCGAGTTTCTCAGTTTTTAGAGTTATACTGTAATTATCAAATGCTATCTTGCTCAACATTGAAAGTGACGTTGTGGAAGTCGTTTAAACTTTTGAACAGTTAAAACCAAACCAGCATGCACATTCTGCATATGGTATAGTCTGACAAATTTCCCGTAGATAACGAGGGTAACTTATTTTGCAACAGCTTGTTCAAAGGAATGGGCTCTCGGTTTCTGCACCCCAGCCCTCTCTACATGTAATGTCACTTATCATGAATTCAGTAATTTAGGTACATCAGCATTATTTTCTGCTTTGCAGGGCTTTGATCTGGCTACTGCTCCTTGGCGATACATCAGTGCCTACTGCTATTGATCACAGTTCAGTTTCCTTAGTTAAAAAACTACGTACTTTTATTTTAATTGTTGTGTTGAGGGCGTGCTGTGTCTTTGAACAGTTTCTGTAGTTTGAATATTCCACTTGATATACTCACATGATTATTTATTTATGTACAGGTCTACAGTCGTGCTACCAAGAATGTGCCACCAGACCACAAGCTAGAAATGTACAACGTGTACCTGCAGCACGCTAACCAAATGCATGGCATCACCAAGACCAGGGCGATATATCAGGTTAGCAGGACAATGTACCAGGTAGTTGACATGCAGTTTCAGTGCCGTTTTATTTTTCATAAAAATTTGAACTATATTTCACGTTTGTCTATATTCAAGGAATATCCGCTGTTTTTTCTCAACTGAGTACTCTAAACTCGGCTTATCAACTCTCGTTATGTAATACTGAAGTTCTCTTCATAGTTACCCGTTGCTTTTGAAACACTTGGAGAGTGAGTTATTCGCGTTGTGTAACATCATTGCTAGATTAAGATATCTCTGTGTTGATTATACGTACTTTTAAATCACCTTCAATTCGACAAGAATAGGCTGTGTAGACAAAACTCTCCTGTTTCTTACTTGTTTATAGTGGGGATGGAGAAAGCCTCATTCTGGCTTTCGAGAGAGAAATTTGTTCACAAGTAGAGCAACGTACTCAATTCAAACATGCTCGTTTTTGTGACAGGAAGCAATTGAGGAGCTGCCCGATGACAGCGCCCGGGAAATGTGCCTGCGCTTCGCAGAGACAGAGCGCGTAATGGGCGAGATCGACCGGGCTCGAGAGATCTTTGTTTACTGCAGTCAGATCTGCGACCCGCGCGTCACCAAGGATTTCTGGGACAAGTGGACAGACTTTGAAGTGAAGCACGGAAACGAGGATACCATGAAGGAGCTCCTCAGGATCAAACGCTCTATGCAGGCCAAGTACAACACGCAGGTCAGTGTTTACCTGCTTTTCAGTGCGATGCATGGGAAAATTCTGACATCGATTGCATCATTGCTGTTGTTTATTGACGCTGTGAATGAACTTAAAACGGATTGGCGGGTTATTAAAGGGTCACTGAAATAGTTATACATATTTACTTTTTTGTGCGATTTTACGTGTCCCACAAGCAAAAATTAATGCGTTATTACACGAAGTGGTATAAGCTCTGTATTTGTTCTGGGCAACATTGTAATGAACATAAAATCGAGTATGAGAAGCATTCTGATGTTGATAGTTCCTATTCTAGTTCAGTTTACTTTGTCTGTTCTGGGCTGCATCGTTATGGGAAACATGTAATCGAGTTTGGTAACAGCCTGGCTAGGACCTACGATAGTGCCTGCTGTAGTTAGTTTATTAGAGAAAATTGTATTTTTTTTACGTGTTGGTGACGTTAACGTTTGTTGCGATGCGACCCACCGGTGGGTCACTCAGGTTAGGTTCTGTAATTTTTTCAAAGCTTTCTAGTGACTGTATGTACAAAGTAGAGATTTGCACCAGCTAGGCAATCGCAACAAACGTGTTAAATCAGTAACTATTGTTTCAGGAGGCTGTTCGGATCGTTTAATTTTAAAGTTGGGCAGGCTTGTGTCTTGCCAACTCCTGTTCCTCTCTCATGAATAAGGTTCAGCATATCGTGCAGCCATTTTCTGCCCTAATATTTTTGCTGCTCACTCTTCATTGTTCATTTAGTTACCTCATTGCGTCCTCGGTTGAAACATTCATGAGGTAGCTACGGTGTGATGGTAGTACGCTATGTAATTAATTTGTATTATAGCTAGTTATAGAAAGTATACGTAATCTATTTTTAAAGAAGTGTTAGATACAGATTGTGTTTCTTCTGGGAACACAAAAGTCATTGAATGAAATATACTACAAGAATAACGTGACGACGTGGTTGTCGATTTTCAGTAATTGCGATGGACTCTTCTCGTATGTCGTAAATAATTTGTACTTATTTTAATTCTTGGTTGCAGATTCAAATGTACTGGAGTAAGCAACTTGTACGGAGTCGTTTTTGGTTAGAATTTCATAAAGTAGTTTCGTCCAGGCGGAACAGTTTCTCAACTTTCAGATATCGTCTAATTAAAAGTTGTTGAAATTCGGTTTGCTATCTGCTCGATCTATAGTACGTGTTAATTTATTTCTCGAACAGATCAATCAGATGTCGGCACAGATGTTGTCTTCTGCGGTGGGTGCAGCTTCTACCCCCGCTGCTCCTGCGGACAGCATGCAGACACTGGAGGCCCGTGCTGCAGTTGCACCTGCTGACACGGCTGCTCAACCTCACGGTGCGTTGTGTTGTTTGTTCATCGTTCATAATCTTTCCGATTGTACACCGTCTCTATTATGTCTCTTAGATAATTTCTTCAGAAAAATTTAGTTTTTGCTGGTATCCAACTTTTCCAGCATTGGATGCTGGAACATTTTGATTTCAATCTAACCCATGATTGAATTTTTCAAGTTTCAAGTTTTAAATATGCTTTACTGTAGTGATCTCTGGACCACCAAGGATTTGATCGTAAGTCGAGTGAACTTTGTGCTTAGTTTAGTACTCACGTGAAATTACTGCATACGAATTGCATTAATCGTTGTAAAGAATATTCCTAAGAAAATAGTGCTTGAACGTTTATGCTCGACGGTTGGAGCGAAGTCTTCGATAACAACGTGACATTTTGATTAAATTAAAGGCCTGATATTGTCTTACCATGAAGTAGCTAGTATGAAACTTTAAATTGGAGTTTCGCAATTCCAACCAATTATTCATGAGTAAAACAACAATTCTAGTTTTTTTAACTTGTATTTATTTAGGTTTCGTTTTCCCTGCAGATGGTGCCAAAATTTTGTTCGTGCGAAGCGATACCACAGCTCGCGATGAGGAGGTTGCTGATGCAGCTCGGGTTGCCAATCCTGACGAAATAAACATCGATGATGATGATGAAGACGAAGATGAAGGTGAGATAGTTGCTTACTAATGATGTAGGAATCTGTGCTAGTTGATGAGCCTCAATTGAAGGGTGGACAGCACTAGTGGACTACTTGCATTTTTTCCCGTGGTAAATATAGTATATTTTCCACGGGAAAAAATGCAAGTAGTCCACTCCCGTGCTGTTGCTAACACACCGCTTACAGGGGCGATTGCGATCCAGTAGTTTACTATATGAAAGGTGGACAGCACTAGTGGAATACTTGCATTTTTTCCCGTGGGAAAAAATGCAAGTAGTCCACTAGTGCTGTCCACCCTTCAATTGAACCAGTGAATACATGTTTTTTATGGTGTTACTCAACTGGTTTTTGTTTTGTAAAGTTTGAAGGCCCCTTAAACGCAACCAAAGTTTTATAGTGAAAGAGCTGAGGCACTAATGCTTATTTTAGTTTAGAGAATTCTTACCCTTAATCTACAGACTAGTCACTAATAGATGTTTTCTCTTTTTTTGTCCTGGTGAGGATCATAACAGTTCCATACTTTTCAAATTAGGCCTTATATTATGTGACCCTGACCTAATTAGCGTCGATGCAGAACTCGTGCATTTGGATAACCCATAAATTCTGTATAACAAACTGTCCGAGTAATTCAAATTTGACTGGCAATAGATGCAGATCTCCAGCTCTAATCTGTCTAAATGGATTGAGTTAACATGTTTCTACGTCAAGTCTTTCTTTAGGTGTACTAATCATATATACAGGGTGTCTCAAAAAAATGTACTCACCCTTTAACCGTTGCTAACATGCTGTCTTCTTTGTGTTGCAGGTGTGAGGTCCGAACCTTTGCGAACATGATTAAATGTGATTAAAGAATCATGTTCGCAAAGGTTTGAACCTCACACCTGCAACACAAAGAAGACAGCATGTTAGCAACGGTTAAAGGGTGAGTACATTTTTTTGAGGCACCCTGTATATTAGTCTTACTAAAATTGGCATACTAATGCAACGATTGAGTCATTGACAACAGACTTGGAAATTCTATTGTTTTATATGAAGCATGTGTATTATTTCATTCTTCGAGCTATCGAAACTTGTAATCACATTTGTTTGAAAATAATAATTAATTGAATTTCTTATTCCAACAGAACTTCCTCAGACGAAAATCGTTCCCACCGAAGTATTCTCCGGCCTAAAATGATCGATAGCTGACCACCAATTATCACGTGGGATGAATGCATACTGAAGATGCATAGCAGCGTTAGATATTATGGTATTTATTCGTAAATTTGGACGGGAATTCGAAACTGCCAAGCTACTCAATCGAGTTATACCGTTCGGCCACAGGACTTACAAAATAAACCATGGCCCTCGACTAATTTAGTTTGTTTTTAGTGCACCCTTTTCCAAATATTGTACAAAATTTAATGCGACGTTTGTTAGGATAATTCATTTGTAAAATGTTTCATTAGCAGTCGCCAAACAGTGACATATCTCGCGACATCACAAATAGTCCAAATCTCGAGATAGAAAGCAACTATAATTCGTCTGTACATGTTACTTAGCCCAGGAAGAGAGAGGACTCAAATTTTGGTCTATACAACGACCTGTCCGTTCATTTCTGTCAAGCTTCTGAATTAATAGAAATCTCAATAATTTGATCTCGCCGAACATTAGTGCCTCAAAGTCAGTTCCTCATCTAATTCAACGGCGTCTTAGAACTGCATATCTTCCTCCTAATCCCTTAAAAGAAATAACATCCTTCAGGCATAAAGATAAACGATACATTTGCTCTTTTCATACTAAAGTGATTTGAAGCAACGATGCAACCCATTTACGACACTAAGCCAGCTAACCTTTTACACGATCCATTAACATACCCCAAGCTACATATAAGGAAAACTGTTGCTAGGAATGTAGGCACTATGTTTAGGCTATAGTTAGAATTAAAAGAGACCTAGTTTAATTCTAACCTGTAGCATTGAGCTCGGGTAGCAGTCATGACGAAGATAGAAAGTCAAGCAACGAAGAGCCTGGTGTTGACTGGAGACCGCATCTTTGAGAAGGCGGCGAGCGGTGTGCAGTTTGCAAAGTAACGGCGTACTGCCTCACGCACCTCATCAGGAGTTATGGCCTGTCCTCCTGCACCTCCTAGGGCCCCTCCTCCTCCGCCTCCTCCTCCGTCATCCACCTCCAGTCAAACGAGACATTACAAGCTCTATGTTTATATCTAAAATTGGGAAAATTATTCTTAAACAGTGAGAAAACAAAACGTATCTGACAGGAAGGGCAGTCTAATGCAAGGTCCTAGTCTAGCATGCTTTTAGAAAAAATTATGGTATTCTCAAAATTATACTCGTGAGAGCAGGTGCTTAGGCTTCCTAACCGTAAAGATCTAAAATCTAGCTTGTTTCATACAAAAAATGTCGAAAACTAACAGTAGATCTGCATGTACACAGCAACTAAAAGAAAAGTCTGCATGAAACTTTACTCATCTATGCGAAACCCCAAGAAAAAAAGACAACTTCAGCTCTCTCTTAATAACATTTCAAAACATGCCAAATAAATCTATTTGACTAATCAAAGTTCAGGTAGGAATGCAATATTACTGTAATCACTAACCCCAATCGTGTTTTCTTTGTTCCATGATACATACTCGGCATCATAAAAAATTGAATGCGTGATAAGGTAAATCCGATGGAGTATGCATAAAATAGAATACGAAATTTCAAATCATAGCACACGTACATTTGTTTTTAATGAACTAATGAGAAACAGCAAAGGATGCCGGCCCAACTAAACTATTGCCCCATAAACACCAGGAATTAGAAGTGAAGAATCACGTAGCTACGATAAGACTGAAGCGAGGTACTAACGGATACTGGCTGCTGTAGTAAGACGTGGGGATGTGTGGGGTCCACACTGAGCGGGGAGACGTAGCGATGTAGCACGTCCGTCACGTCTTGCCCGCCCTTGTCACGTCGTACCAGCAACGCCAGGTCCACGAGCTGGGCCACTGTCTCGTACGCCAGAAAGTTCAGCAATTCCAACACTTGCTGACAAAAAATGCATTAAATATATTAAAATTATAGTTTTTAATAGGTTTCTGTATCCTGGGCCACTTTGAAAAAAGTCAATAACTCCAGCATTTGCTGACTAAAATCTATGAAAGGTATTAGAATAAGTAGTTTTAGTTCAATTTTTGTATCCTGGTCCTCTACTAAAAACAAATGAAACCATTATTGAATTATCAGAGTCGTTTAAATGTATTAAATTTTAATTCAGTTCGATGACACCAGATCTCTTCAGTTTTAAACATTCCTTCTTTAACAACTACCACTCTATGCTCGACCAGAGTGATGTAAATGAAGATTTGAATAAACAGGTGTCAAGTCACACAAGCCCTGTTGAGTTATAGACAAGAACATTGTTAACAACCGTATTCAATTAAAGAATATTTCACAAGTGAGAAGAAGCAGTTCGTTCTGATAAGAAATGGAAAAATGAAAACAGCTCAAGTATCAACGACAATACAGAAGAACAGAATTTTCACAAGAAAGGAACGGCATAAAGAAAAATAAAGCTTACTAAATTACAAAAACAAACCCTAATAACATCGTTCAACATGTTTTGGTGCTTCTGTTGTGAGTAGCTGAAGTTACCACATGAGAGCAGCTGAAACCCCAGGGGCTCAGCTGATCTCTGTTTATGAGCGTGACGTGCCATTTGGTTATCTTTGTAAGAGCGATGGATATAGCCCTCTGTTACATAATCTTCCGTAAATAAAGGGAGGCTCGAAATAAACTATGAATATTTTCCTAACATTGTAGAAACCACTACATTACCGTTTAAATCACTTCTATTTGTTGCTACCAAGGACTACTGTAAATACGACGTGCACGGCCATATAGTGGACTACGCTTGTGGAGGCCATAGTATTCTTAGTAACATAACATTTCTATTAGACAAACTGATCAAAAATTACTTCTTCAAAGCAATAGAAGGGATAATGAGGTTTTACAGTGAATTTTAAATCGTTTCAAGCATTCTAATGCTTTGAAATACCAATTTTAGCCGGACTTAACATGTATTATTGTATGAGCATAGTGACCACTTAATAGAAAGCAGAGTTGCTGCAGTTTTAGACTTTAAGCAGAGTTGCTGCAGTTTTAGACTTTACAAAATGGATTATAGTTGAACCTTTTCCAATGCAAACAAACAAACATACGAACACTCACGCAAATAAACTAACAGACATAGAAGCAAAAACCTACCAAACTGCAGCGATTAGTCAGCCAACCGGGCCTTCTTTACAGAGGTCTGAAGGACTGCATTCTTCTGCTGGTCTTTCTCTAGGTTGTGGAGTCCATTCAAAAGAACATTTGCCAGACGACGGAACATCTCGGGACAGTCAATGTCAATTCCACTGAAGCTGGTCGGTGTCGACAAGATCTGCAATAGTCTTTTCTGGCAGCAGGCACGGTGACGGGCTTCCTTGATGAAACACAGTCCACATCTGACAAAATCAAAAGTGCACACATGTGGAGTCGTCAGGGAACCTCTGGACACCGTCTCTATAAAGTCATTTACGTCACTGGTCACCGGAGGTTCCTCGGCGCTGAAGGACACATCGTCTGCACACTTCATCTCAAGCCACCCCGCCACATAGGCCGTACTACACTCTTCTCTCACAGTCAGTGTCACATCTGTGGTGCACCTGTCAATATAGGCTGCATCTTCTAGGTCAATGGCAGTCCTCAAACAGGTACGTTCCTTGATTCAGGCTGAACATCAATGGACTGGAGGTTTGTGGCAGCATATCTTATGAGGCAATGCTTGCATGCGGAGAACACATCCCCAGCGGTCATGAAAGAGTTCACACCAGTTGGTTGACAGTAGACTGAACTCCCTCTCAAACCGGTCACTCTGGATCTCACGCAGCAGAACATACTGGAAGTCTGCGTTTCTGAACAAGTAGCGGCAAACGGCAAGCAGTCCCAGCGTAGTCTGTACCAGTGCCTTCTTGGTGCCATAGGTAAGGCACTGGATTCGACTTGCTCCATGTCCTGAAGCAGCCTCCAGGAAAATTGTCAGGAAAGTTTGCGGGTTGGTTGACTGGGGATCCTGAACAGCTCGATATGGATCGTTCATGCCCTGGTCTTGTCTCTTCGCAGACACATTCACTACATTCCACCAGTTGAGGATGATTTGGATGAACTTAGCAGTGTCACGGCATCCTCTGAGTTTCAATGAAGCCACAACCTTGTCATTGAAAACCGTCAAGACATATTGCACATTTTGTAGTTGAAGTCGTGAGGGGTTGACAGCAAATTGAATGAGTGTAGTAGTCGTCATAATACTGCCTTTCTCTGACTCGTACAGTTCCTTGGCGTCTGCAAAGGATGCCGTTGTTTCATTGTCAAGACTGATCTTCTGGCCCTTCTCACTGATCCAGTTGTTGCGGATGCACTTTAGCAGATGTACTGTGTCAAAAAGGAGAAACCAGACACGCTCGTTGTCAAGAGGATGCTTCGCTGTGGCACTGCAATCACCCAGCTGATCAAACAGCTTACAATACTGTTGGTTTACCTTGTTGTTGTCTGTAATAGACCCGATGACACGCCCACCTACACTCTTAACAGCAGCTGCAGCCTCCTTTACACGCTCAACCTGGTATGCTGCCGTCAGCTTGTGGACGGGTGTCATAGAAATCATCAGACTAGGCCCTTTGTGTAGCGACTTCATCATGACATACAGCATAGAAGTGGCCTTGCAGTCTTGATTGTTCTCGGCCATGCCACTCAGCACCCCACCAGAAAATTAAACAGTTCGGCAAATCTGTACTTCATCTACCAAGAGAAACACATTCTTCTGCTGCCGTGTCTGGACTTTGTCGAATGTTTCCCTCAGCACCTGGTCCTTGTCAATAGATGAAGTGATGTACTGCAAGCTTGCGTTTGCATGGCAGCACCAAAAAGTCTCTGAGCTGTTCATAATTACACTTTTGGTATGATTGAAGAGCAAAACGATAATCATTCATGGAAAACCGCTTCTGTAATAAAAGTTCCAACTGACTCGTCAAAAATACGAACTTCTTCTTCTCGGTGTCGACTCAGGCTGACGTGTGAGCTTGAAGAAGAGTGACAACATTTTGGATAGTTTTGTCAAACGGGACGTCATAGTTCATTGCCAAGCGCACAGTTTCGTCGAACTAAGTATACGATCTCAAACTATTGTTGGGATGAAGTGTCTTAAACAGTGGTACACTAATGCCGTTCTTGAACGCACTGAACGTCAGTGCGGAACACAAAGTGGGCTTGTTTTCGACAACCACAGACAGGCTGCACTCACTAAAGTTGTCGGTCATGAACAAACACACAAGCCTTTCTTTCGATCTTGAAATAATCAAGTTCTTGTACTGCTTCTGCAGGTTACGTTCAGGTTTGAAAACATCAAATGAAGTAATCTTATCCTTCTGAAGAAAATACCTCAGTTGTTGGTCTTCAACTTTCGCCGGGCGAGGTGCAGGTTTTGGAGATGGCAGACATGAAGCAGGCACAATGAAGATCCTGGGAGGGATTCCAGGTCACATAGAACCACACCACAATTTGATCAAAGGTGGGTCAGCACCCCAGTGTATATCACAAATGAAAAACTTGTCTGGATTAACAACAAAGTTTTCACGTGGAATAACATCAAGTCACTTCTGTCTCTCAGACTGCTCTTTCGGTAAACGAAACACGCGGCGCCTGTTCTCCTTATTGTAATTACCCCGACAATTCACAACCCCACACTTGTTCGGCATTTTTAATACATATAATTAGCAATAAACTTCGTTAACAAACAGTATCCACTTAGAAATGCAGCCATGGGCTTAAAACAAACAACAATGCCCGATTCAAACCTAGCGACAGACTACGACAATGTTAGCACTGTGACAGTTAGTGACTAACTGAAATCGATGAACTGGCCTCCGCTAGTGTAATCCACTATATGGCCGTGCACATCCTGTTTACAGTAGTCCTTGGTTGCTACTTATAAACTAAAAATCTTAAAATCTCATGCCTTTCCAATAGACACTGCCAACGGCTGAAGTAAGAACTTGGTGTCGTTAAATTGAAGACAACCTATACAACACCGCTTTAGTGTGAGGATAACAAAAAAGTCAATATGTTCCAAGAAAACCTGTCAGCTCACACATCAATAGCTCACCTGCGTCAGTTTGATGTCTGGACTCTGGTCTGCCAGTAGCCAGTCCCGGAATTTACCAACTTTCAAGCTCGGACAGAAGGAAGCGCGACGAGCTTCGCAAAACTCCTTGTATCTGCACAAACATGACACTGAGAGTCCGTGTTTCTTAACCCAGTTGAGAGTGAGCTGCATTTTAGTAGTGCTTACAATTCAGGGGAATAACTTCACAAAATAAATTATTGATACGAAGTTAGAGCTCTGCTTAGAAAAAGAGTAATTATGTTGGGTAGAGACGTGTCCTATCAACTACTTGTGTGTTGCTCAAGGCAATAAATTGATGTTTGCTTTTTTACTAGCTGTACGTAGGCGCAGTCATATAACCTTATTGTACAGTAATCAAAAACACCAGAGTACTTGAAACTGCTACGGTAAAATAAACATGACTCTATATCCTCCATGATGTTGAAATTATAGTCTGAAGAAAGTTTGCTGCTTCTAAACTTAGTGATATCAAACCAGAAAACGACCAGTAAATTCGGCCTCATGTATGTATATCTCAAAATAAGGAATTAATACTGAGGTTATATTTCTTCTACCCAGCAAAAATGAAAAGTATTCAAATAGTTTGTACATCTAAATTTAATCATGTTTAGAAAAACGTCATTCAAGCAGTAAGTGAAATTAGAACAGCAGTGCCGGTATCTACTGGAGATTTTGCCAAATCTACGAAAGTAGCTGGGTGTTCAGCGTCTGATTGAATCTGTGAGAGAGAGAACAAATCTCTGACAAAAATCAACAAAGAGTAGCTGAGGAGAAACCCTTGAACTCCCATAATGTGTCACTTACGACCTCACAAGAAAAAAAGTTAAAACACTAAAAATAATGCAATGAATGAAACTCAAAACGTGAATTTATCACAGAAAAACAAGGAAAGAAGAAACAGTAGGAGAGTCCTATCTACTTAAAAAATACTAAACAGATGAAGCATCATCCTTGTTAAGCAATTTACTCAGCGTAATTTAAAAAAAGTCGAACAAGCCATGCTTGAAACATTAGACATTGAAATGATCTTTCATGTTAACGTTGCTATAACCATTTCATTATTAATAATTATTCAAATATGTAGGGCTTCGAGCCACCAACCATGAAATAATTCTAAAATTGTTACTGAGGTGCAATAGAAAATGCGTCAAGACCTGTAATATTGAAATTAAACCCGTTTGATAAATCGCTTTGCGCATATATGAAAAACTGAATGCAGACAGAAACGAACACACTTTTTCGATTCGAAGTAACTGCTTGCATTTTCGAAAAGTTATACATTGAGTCCACGAGGCAAAGACTAACACATTGTTGGACAGTATCAGCATTGCCTCAGACTTGGATTTAGATTTGAGGGCCAGCGCTGGCTGGGGCCTTTGTAACGGCCATTAATTTCCTGTAATACACACATATAACACAGGGACTTGCCCTAACACAAGCAAACCCTCCATACGCAAACAAGCGCATGAGATGCATTGTGCAGACTGTGCTCGTATGCATGAACTAACCTGCCGCTGCTCATGTGTTTTGTGAAGGCGTCAAGTCTGTAAGCCCTATCCAGCTTGCCAGGGTCAGGCAAGGAGTAGGTGTACACGGGCTCGTACTGGCCAAACTGGTCGATGCTCTGCAAGAAATTCACGCACTGCTTCTTACGTGACAAGGGCTCCCCGGACTCTCCATTGGTGACATCTGCTGGATCTCCAGGCCCCACAGTGCGCTGTAGCTCGCGGCTCTCATCACGCACGGCTGCAGTGTGACGAGTACACTTTTATTCTTTTTTATAATTTATTATTTGAAATTATGTTTTGGGAATACAAGCGTGAAAACGCCACAAAAGTAAGTTAAACATTTAAACGAGGTATTGTACGGAAAAACTTTCTTTGATTACTATAAACGTAGAGGTAGTCAGAAAATCTCGAGTTGACTTTGCACTAATTCTTGAAATTAGTTTGGCAATCCACAATTCTTGAACTATAAATGGGTGCCCAATCCTCACTGGGCAGCAATGGAGTTTGACATATTTAAGCCTCTGTTTTACTGAGAGTAGTCAAATCCTGTGAATTTCCAATTATTAGAGAATGAATGCATAAATATCGTAAAATGGAAAATTTCAGCAGAGCCAATTTCTTAAGACAACTGTATTTATCTGACAACTGTCACCTCAATAAAAATTATTTTCCACACATACAGAGACAACAGCTGCGTTTGACTGATGCGGCTGATTGGCACATCTAGATGGCGCAGCATTCACTAACTAATCACTACAGTGCAGCCATAACTCACCGAGGTAGTGCAGCCATAACTCACCGAGGTAGTGCAGCCATAACTCACCGAGGTAGTGCAGCCATAACTCACCGAGGTAGTGCAGCAGGCGTTGCAGCTTAACTCTGTCATGCCTCACAATGAACAAGATATCCTCAGGAGAGATGTCTCTTGCGCCTCTTGCCTCACAGCCCTCTAGCGCCTGACACCATCAATACAAGCATTAATAACAACGAATTTCTACTTTAAACATTGAAATAAACAGAGTCAAAGACTGTAAAACTGGGTTCATCATTTAAAGCCTAGCGCATTAGTACACTTTCATAACATTCACTAGCATTGGCACTTTAAGTTTATGCTCACAATGAACATCGTCCTTCAGAAATGGATGTGGTTCACAAGACAAGTCTCCTGGCTATAAAGTCACAGAACTAAAGGGAACTAAAGCTAACACGCTTTATCACAATTTAGAGTTAACACGATACTGGTATTAATTATTTTGAAAGAGACAAAACATACATAATCGATAGATATTTTCAGACACAAAGGTACGAGCTTTTTCATTAATTGATTACTGTTATCTATGAGTTTAATTTTCATTGCTAAAAAATTTGACGTTACTGCTTCAACAAAATAAGAACCAGTACATCAACGTACAATACAAATCTAGTCAGAAACGGCCTTTAGTATACGTGTATGTTTAATATATCGTTCTATTTCAAGCTTCAAATCATCTCTCGTTTGGAATGCTTCAATTTGAGGCAATACAGGTTACATGGTGTTTATAAAGCATTGAAGAATTCAAAAGAATTCAAAATGTAACTACTGCAAACCAATTTTTGGCCCACGTAATGAATAAGTCTCTGAAACAAAGCACTGAACTTACACTTCTCATTGGATATGTAATATGGTCATATAAAAAAAATAGTAGGTAATTTTGCTACACATACCAAAACACAAACCAAAATTTTGATACACAAACGAAAATAAATAGCTTGCTCATGTGTCTAGACTTGAAGGACATACTGCATGAAAACAAGGCACTACGCAGGAGCAACAGAGCTACCTGGTGCAGTAAGCTGATCATCTGCTGGTGCACGACGGTCTCCACGAGCGCAGCGCTCTCCCGCAACGCACGTCTCGCATCTCCAAAGCCGTGCATCATAAGTTGAATCTCTGCGCAGCAAACCAAGGCATGAACGTTGCTTCGCGCAGTCCATATGCACGGCAGCTCTCTGCACTGGTGTGAGATTGCCTCGTAATTTACACTCGCTAGAGATTCGCGGAATTAGATCTCATGCGAGAGATCACTTTAATCTGATGTTTGTAATGGTTCGAACTTTGAATTATTCTAACTTGGAGAGTGATAAAAATATACGGTAAGAAATGCATGACATATTGAGTCACTACATAGCTCACATTAACTTCAAAATTCTAGCTAACAATCTCTACAGCATTACAGGCAACGCAAGCGTGAGGGAAATGTAAAATAGAGGATTCTACTATGACCTTGCCAACGTAGAATTTGCATACATGTGGAGCACCAGCCATAGAATTATTGAAAAAGAAAAAATAATAAATACGAAAACAGTCCTATCACCCTAATTGGCTTGGATGCAAGAAATGATTTTCTTTGCTGAGTATCACACGATTCCAAGTAGTAAAATTAACAATGAAGTACCTCACCTGATGTTATAATTGTGAATAACATACACAACTATTCTCTGAATTGACACAGGTACAGAATCATTAGGGCAGCTCCTAATATCAGAAAGAATTCTGTAATAGACCACGTTCTCTCAATAAATACGAGAATAAATATGCTTAAGTAGCTTAACAATCAATGAAATGAAATCCCACTTATCTGTACACCAACATCGACATGAGGAAAATGCACGACGTACCTGGTAGAAAAGACATGTCCTGGACTCTTCAGCAACTCTCTTTCTTCTTCAATTTTCGTTAAAGCTGATGTATTTATATTTTCCGAGTAATTGATACGAATCGTTACTGTATATTCTAGCACACACACATCACTTGTAACAATTTTTACCAGAAGTTTTCAAGTTCTGTAATTGAAAAAAAAATCGTAAGATCCTAATAAAAGTATGTGGTCTAGTGAGTGACAGCGCGCAATACAATCTTCACCGAATATTATCAAACGCATAGGGTTAAACTTCTGCAACTAGTGTGTCACATACAGCCAATTGTAAAATAGTGGCAATTCGAGCACAAAGATACTGAATACACGGTGCTTTGTTAGGTGAAAGTAATGAAGTTCAAAGCGATTAAGTTCGAAGTAGACTGGAATTTGGATAGTTGGATAAAATAAGAGCTATTTCACTAAAGTATCACTCTCAGGGAATTGGAAAGCCAACGTAAACGCACTCAAATTTCAAAATTAGAAAATTCTTGTAGTAGAATTGATAAAGTGTAATTAAGAAGTGGTGAACTCAAGCAGTTCTTTCACACTCAGTTCTTTCCAAGAGCATAAAACTGACTTTCCCACCCAACATCAACTCAAAAGTATGCGTCATATCACAGTTTTTGTTCAAAATTTTGGATGCTAATACATAGAAATAGTACTTTGAAAATCATTGCATGAAAACACAGCTTGTGATGATTCCTAAAAAGGTATTTGATTCAACTGATGAGTTAAATTATATCTCTGAAACCCATGAACTATTATTAAGACCGGAGTGGAAAAGGCACTTCACTTGTGCCTATTCTGGTTGGAAAAGGCACTTCACTTGTTAAATAAAAATGGTTCATTTACAAAATACAATTAACTTGCAGTAAAAAATCCAATTTAAGGGCAGGCAAATTGTTTATTGAAAATTTCACTAGACGAGTGAAGATGCTTATCAATTATATAAAACACTATTATACTGATAAAAATACGACAGAATCCTAGTTTTTGTTCTGAAGGAGTGGGTTCGCACGACATAAAAGACACAGAACAGATGCACACAATTGTACACAAATACAATACAATTAGCGCGCAATATTAAGCGGTTTCCCATGAACTGGAGCACATTCGTTCACTGAGCAACAAAAACGCAACGCTGGACTTGTGCAGGAACACAACTCAGTTCCCCACACTAATCCTCAGATAAATGGAATCAAAAGCTGAACTCCTTTAGCCATGGGACGCTAGTAGAGTCTTATGCAACCAGAAACTTTACCGAACACTTCACAGTTAAGCAAACAACAACGTAATTATTACTTACCATAATTTTGAGCAGAAAAATACATAACGATTCCAATGTGATCACCACCTCCCATTCTGCAAGTGGAATAAATCCTACAGGGTTGTAGTCCTTCATTGACAACAGTAAAAACCATGGCTAAAATCTAAATAGTGACACGAAGTTAGTAAAAAATTTGCGCGACTCTGTAGCGCATACAAACTAACATGAAACAAAAATTGTTCATGAGCTTGAGTCTGGATCAAGTAACGGTTCAAAGCTGTAACTTTTAAGCTATTGATTACTTGCGTTGCATGAGCTTCAAAGCAAAACGGTCCCTTGCGATTGAAACACATGTGCAGCGTCTATACCACTGAAGCAAAAAGGCACGATACAATAGTCATTCACTACTAAAAAGAACTTATACTAATAGTCATTATTTCACTCGTTATTAGATTTCTTGGTCGATTTCCTCAAGTTCACATTTCCACTGATGGGCTGCACCACTGAGCTTGAAAAGTTCATCACACTCGACCACCATACGTCTTGGTTTTAGCATGACGCATTACAGCCTAACAGTTACAATTTTCAGGGTCGCGTATATCAGTCGTAGGCAACCAGTCTCCCAAAGCTTAGATATCCTACAGGCTCTGGAGCGGCTGCAGGCACCGGTCACTGAAAAAGAAGTGTCTGGCAACTTCGTTGCGTTGAGGGACATCTGCCTTTATTGCTTTGTTTGGCTGCTGCTGCCGAGCAAAAAAATCCAGCACAGAAGGCGTGTTTTCTTTGGAAGCTTTCTGTTCATCCTCGTCTTCTTCAGCCCTGCTCACAAGATTACAAACTCAGCTTGCAAAAGGAAAAACAAGAAACTTTGAAGCTTTGATACCCCGCCGCAGAAAAAAAATGCTGAACTTCAGAGCTATAACAAAATAAACTTTTCTGTCATATTATCCCGTGAAATCTGCAATTTATTCTGAAAAATGAATGAGCATTCCACTGTATTTTCCAAGCTTTTGTCATTCTACATTAGAAATTAATACCTAACTTTTGGAACATTTGAATTCATATTTCATTTAACACTAATAATACGTTGTTTTATTACGAAAGTGATGACAAAACAGATCTACTGTATTCTTTTACCCATGTACGGTTATAATGAAAGCGAGCATAATCATTTAGACATTACCCCTAATTACTGAATGTCAAAAATGTATCATAGCTCCCTTGTGTGGGATCACAGAAAGGTTGCCGCAAACCGCCCACTTACTGGTTTATCCTTGTCACATTATTTTCATTCAACCGTGACATATATTAGACTGGACTTATGATTCATAACTTTGGTTTTATTATTATTTCAAAATATATAATTTCTAACACTGCCTAATTGAAGAGACAGCTCCCAACAACCTAAAGGTACTGAAACGCAAGTAGCTTGGTCGTCGTCTGTCTATAATGGGTGTGATAAAATAATTACTTTTTGTTTTTAAAATCTCGTGCCTTTCCAATAGACACTTTTCCGACTGCTGTGGCAAGAATTTAGTGTCATCAAATAGAAGACGCAACCTAAACAACCGTGTTTCATGTGTTTCAATTTACAAACACTATCACGTTCGTCCGCACAAAGGTTCAGCAAAATCTAACAATTCAGAATTCCAGGGTCTGCCTACTGAGACTTTTTGAGATTTTTGCTCAATAAATTCCTTCTTCTTTCAAGTACCTGCACACTATGAATAATTTAAAAACAATACAATGAACATTTTGGGCGAAGTAGTCTTAACTATCTTGATTACGTCGCGTTTAATGGGAGAATTATTGGTCTTGAAAAGCGTAGGAAGAATAGTCATGAATTTTACGGATTTTTTCAGATTAGTTAAGGCTCAAAGTACCTTCTTTTCCCGACTTCGCATTTTCCCTTAGAAATGTACCACTGTCTCTCACTGACCAGCTCACAGCCACGCCTTTAGCTTCAAGAATTTTCTCGGCAGTAGACCACGCGAAGCGAACGATGCCAGGGAATCCAAACACAGGGTCCATGGTCTGCTGCAGGAAGTTCTTCGTCACAGAATCTGAAGCAGTCAGAACAAATCGCAGTGTCATGGCAAGATGATTGCCATAACGTAAAGGTGTACAGCAGGTCCTCTGTATACGGTACATATGGGTTCCTGAACCGCAAATTACCGTATACAGAACCCATCAAAACCATGTAATTATATGATATGTGTTTCAGCACGTCGCAAGTCACCCCTACACACATGAAAATAGTCACCGTAACTGTGAACTTAACGGATAAAGTATTACCGTACAACGAGGTCTTATTGTAGTTCAATGAGTAGACCCAACGCACAGTAAACTACGAAATAAGAGTCGAGGAACACTATTCAGGAAGAAATTAGGTCTGGACACAAGGTGATAAAGAACAAATATAGAATAGAATAGAATAGAATAAGGCAATAGGAACGAGCCGTTTGGCCCATTCTTGGTTCAATACCGAAGTCCCATGCCGTCTTAAAGTAAATCCATCAGTCATGCACGTACACCTTAACCACGTAAGTCAATTTAGTCGTGTGCACACATGTTACTCACGCACAGGC
>VCRD01006183.1:13412-24580 GCA_006783055.1 Trinorchestia longiramus
ATAGGAACTTTTGTTATCGTTTAACTTCGATTATTCCAATTTTCTTTGTACACGTCTTGACCGACATTTTTGCTACAAATAAAGTTTACAATGATTGGAAACCGTATTATATTTTACGTACGCGTATGATGGAATGAGTTGCTGAAAAAACGATTTATAAAGTTTGATGGCAGTAAATTCCTGTGGATACCAAAAACTGTGTAATAGTGTTGGAGAAGCAAAGATGTTAAATATCATTTAATTAAGAGTTAAATATGCAACATTTTAATATCAGCCATCAATAACTCAGTAACAATACCTATGCTTCACTCACAACTTCACAAGTGCAAAAAATTACTTGAAAAACTTTAAGGAAGCTCATTAGCTAATTTCATCCAACACATTTACGTGCATGTCTTTGAATATTCGATGTACACTTCACAAACTTTTTGTACAAATGGCACATCTGCATCCTGATAAATTATCTATTATGTCCAATGAATTTATATCAAAACTAATAGTTTATCTTGCTCTCGAAATTATCGATCTGTCTGTGAACTTCCGCATTCATGATTTCATTTGAAACATTAACTCCTCCTCAGCAAAAGGGTTGCAACCCTGGCTCGAAATGTCATCTGAATTTTGAAGTGTCCTTCCTAAACACAGGCTAAATTCTGCAGTTTCTCAATATAATTTTAAGAAAAGTTCACCTCTCCAGTATCATTTTCTCAATTGTTCTCTCCCATCTCATAAACAACATCTGAATTCACCAGCGGGCTCAGTGCAAGGTACAAAATGGCAAACCATTACATACAGCCATCCAAATGGCTCTCTTACGTTCCACGTTTTACACGTATGTGTCTTGTCGAAATGAATTACATCGAACATTTCCTTTTCAATAACGCGGGTAGCCGAATTTTTGAAGTTTGTCTTTGGTCATTGAGTTTCCTCTAAACCCAAGTCCTAAATATTCATAATTTTACGCTTCTGTTGCCTAGTACTAATACCTCTGTGTTTGCATCGTTAAGTTGTGCTAAAACATTTGAAAAACATCTTTATGTGATGAATCTATGTTCTACAACTTTCCATGTTGACTTCAAACGTGTTAAATACATATTGACTCCACATCGTTTTGCAAAAGATTTTAATGTCTTAGATTCTTTTGGTAAGCGGAGATGCTTTTCCTACATTTGCCTCCTGAGTTTCTATCACAACGGATGGCCAAACAACCTCCAGAGAGTAAAATAGTCAAATATTATGTCACGGAACTGCAGAACATTATTTGCACTTATATTAAATGACACTGTCTGAAAACCATAAGTTATCATGTACTCATATCTATCAAATGTTTCAAAACATTCTGTACACCTTTAACAAGCTGCATAACTGTTTCCTTCACTTGTTCGGTCTTGATGATGAGGGGAATTCTGTTTTCCTCGGCACACAAATCACTCAGCCTCGTCACGGAGCTATTCTTGGTGGTTTCAGCCATGAACACCTCGAGTGGAGTCTCTACGTACTCCACAATAGTTTATATTTTTAGAAGCACACTGCATTAAATAATAAATTGTTTGGGAGTATGCGCCTCTTGTGATGGGGGACTTGAACAATATAATTCCAGCTCGTGAACAGAGATGTGACGTATTTAATTGATACGGTATGATAGTGAATAAATTTAAATGACAATAATGTTGGCAGTAATTATCAAGATGAAAAAACCAAGAATGAAAACTATGCGAAAAGAAGTGATGCCAAAAACGCACTCTTTACAAGGAACCAGCAGCTTGAAATCTTGTTAAAGCTGGCATTGTAATCATACTCAAAAATTATCTCGACAAATATTGGATAAGGAACACTCAATTTTATAAAACACTGATTCCACATGATTCGCAACGTCTAAGTATGGTGTATGATTGCAGAGCGTGTGCGTAACTGAAATGTTGATGTGTTATGTGGGTGTATTGCGCGATTGATAGAAACCTTTCTGTTAGACAGCATGGTACTTGGATAGCAGCCCATGAACGGATCAAATGCTTCGCTTCTGCTGTCATTTTCTATTCTTTTCAATTAGATTCTACTACAGGTCCTACTTTCAATGACATTACACGTACATATACCCTTACCAACGGAACCACAGTGCATCTCCATCTCTCTCTCGCTCTCGCTCTCTCCCTCTCTCAATCATTCTCTCTTTATCTGTGTGTGTCCATCCCATTTTTTTCAATCTATTACTGAAGAAACATTATTGAATTTAAATCCTAATGGATAAACATGTATCATAAACACAGTATTGTGAATACCTAAGCAACTCGATTACTTTAAACTAGTCCATTTTTCCCTGTTATAAGCCTTCTTCTCTTACATACCCATATTATCGGTAGATTAAATACAGAATGAAAAGTCTGTATGTATTTAAGAAAAATATTCATTGAAAACGTAAAAATTTGTTGTAAAACCCAAATACATTCGTCTCTATAAGAATAAAAAATTAGTCAAATCTAAATTGTGGAATTTCCACAAGAACTATCTCATTTTCATACACAGGGTATCCTAAAAAACAGACCAAACTTTGAATTGATATAGCTCTGCAGTTATTATTGATAATTTAGTTCTGTAAAGGCCAGCTTGTTATTTATGTAAATCAGTCTCTAAAATACCACTTGCATGAATAAACATGTTTGCAAGAACAAGTTTTCCTCGCAAATACTTTTCTTTCTCCAGCTAACAAAAGAACAAAGAGTGTTCGTAGTCACAACCTGGATTTGGAGAAGACGTGAGTCACTGCAATAAAACATTTGAACTCAAAAATTGCTCCCTGGAACGTACTCCAGCTTAAATGAACTGACAAATTTCACTCTCGGAACTTAAAAGAAGGCGACGCTGTCGACCAGAGGGCGTGATGACGGTGTCTAGGCCGCTGTCGGTCGTTAAACAATAATCTGCAATAGCGTCGTGTGAGGCTGCCTTGCAGTTGGAGTCCATGTCGCACATTGCCGTGCACTCGCCTGGGCAAACGATAGATTTAATGTTTTTTCAATAAATTATTGTAATAAGTAGGTACCATTATACAATTGAAGACTTGAGGCAGAAGTGATCATTAGATTCGTGCAGAGTATTATCCTAGATGATATTTTCGTTGCAATAAGTAACGAAATGTGACGAAGAATGTCTCTCAACAGAATGAAAATATGATCGAAACTAGAAGGAACGTTACGAAAATAATCATAAAATTCCGAATTTTTATCACGAGAATCTTCATAGTATCATCCAAATATTCATGAGCTTTGAACGCATGTATGCAATCTTCAGTAGACTCTGTTACTAGTGAATTGCAGAGATAAACGTTGATTGAGATTCCAAAAAGTTGAGAAGTTCACCAGACTGTATACGGTCTGGTGATGTCGCGAATTTTGCACGCCACAAAGTTCACGACACTTCATGGGTAAAAAGTGAAGGTCATTTAATCTTATTTATTTACTTTAAATCTAGGAGCACCTTAATATTTTTACATTTACGTAATTTAATTTTCTAATTTTGACGACTTGACCGTCAACAAAAAAATGGTTAGGGTTTTAATCCGTTCCTCCAATAAACCTGGCGTCCCTTCAACAATAATAAGGTGAAGTTTAATTGAGGTCAACGAGAGCCAGAACACAAATATACAACTGGAGAGAACGGTTAGTCTCAGCACCCCCACGCTCGAGTCCGTCGGTCCTTGGGGTCTAGAGCCGGAATGTCAGCTCTCACCAGCCGAACCGCGCTCAATCTTAATCTTAAGTAGCGTCTGCAGAACACCAGTGGCAAAGGGCACCGATGATCCGTGCTCCCAGGCTGCTGACTCACGACCTTGGGCTCCCACTTCTTCCTGCCGCTAAATAACAGATTCTTATGAGATTTACAGAATGCCGGGTAAATGTTGATATTAATGACAATTGTAGTTCAGGGACCTAACTGTAGGCAAGCAACCTACCATTGACAGCGAGGACTGCACTGGAAAGAGTTCGCCCGTCGCTGTCCCAAAGCTGGTAGCAACCCCGAATGTATTTGTACTGTAGAAATTAACGAATCAATTACTCTGTAATGATGTACTTGGCAAGAAGAATTTCAGTATGGTGATATTTCAGGTGACTTTCAAATGCTTGATACAAACCTAAAAGATACGTGCTCTTTCAGTGTTTCCATCGGAAACTGCTAGGCGTGTTTAGAATTTATAGATAGTTAAAAATAGTTAAAGAAGCGTACTCCACATGGACAGAAAAGGATAGTAGTAGTTTTAACGTTTAGAAAGGAAGAGGAAATTTTAATTTACAGAGTAGAATTCAGAGTTGAGAGTCTTTTCAGACCCTCATGATTAGACGAATTCACTATTATTTAAGTAATTTTAATTTAAAGTTAGAGAACAGTCTAATTTTAAGGTATTTAATTAGAGTTCTGGTTAAACCAGTTATTTAAAACATGGAGTACGCGTCAGACAATTGGTGCTAGATTGCACCACAAAACGAAATGAAAGAAATTCTATTCAAAAACACAAAATATAGGCAGGGGAAAGCAAGGAAGAAGTAGAACGTCACATCTGCCGACGATGGAGCAGGAACAGCTTCCACCACAGCACGCAGCCCGACGACTCGGCTTCACACTGCAGCGAAACTTGTAGTCTAATAAGTGTAATACGGACAATTGGGCGGTTTAGGACCGGATGGAACTTCAGAACGCGACGGCGCTTAGACCTTTTAAAAATAAATGATCCCAATACTAATGCCTTTTCAATAGTAATGCCTCTCTTTCAATTCGTAATGCTTTTAATCGTAACTGGTCTCTGCTTTTAATCGTAACCTAACCCCTCTCCATCCGACTCTCCCTATATAGGTTCTTTCTCTACTTATTCTTAGTTCCCTGTATGAATACAGTAGTTCGGAAGCTGCATTACTCCTATCGAAAGTGAAAATTTCGATACTGAACTTCTCAACATTTTGGAATCTCAATCAACGTTTATCTCTGCAATTCACTAGTAACAGAGTCTATTGAAGATTGCAAGAAACTAGAGTAAGAAATACAAAGCTTGAACCCGAGTAATAATCCTAATATCGCGCACTTTGCCACTTAGACTGTCCGACTACCTCTATGCGTATAGACAAACATTCAGGCGATAGAATGCCCTTCATAGTATAGTCTAGTCATAACATCTGCTCTGCTATCAATAGAAGAAAAACGTGAACAAATATCTGAAATTGTAGGTACTAAGTTCACACAATTATAAAATATTTTCAGAGATTAGGTATATGATGAAATACTCATGTATTATAATTCAAATTTGAACACGTGAAGAGGCTTAGTTAAGTATCGTGAATCAGTAAAGCAATCTTGAAAGACTGCACTGGTCTCAATATCATCAATTACATCCTAGTACCTGTGAGTCATTGACAACAAATTTAGTTAATGAGAAAAAATACTTCGTTTTAGAGCATGCAACATTTTTGTTTCGATGTGAGAACACCTTTTTATGCCATAAGAAGGTAAATTAATTTTTTTCGCTGATTACTAAAATGAGCATTTTCCTTTCATGCAATTACGCTCAAAGTTCTAGCTCTCACCCAGAGCTTGAATCATAAGCTAACTCCTGACCTAGAGTCAACAATGCCTGATTGTAGATTACCCTGAAAAACCGATAAAATCTTCAAAGTTTCTTCTAATTTATAGTTGGCTGCTCTGACGAGCTGTAATATAATCTAAGAATCAGTGATGACGTCGATCCTCTTGCTGATGGGGCTATGGCTTGCAGTGTCTTTAATCACCGTCTGGTGCACAACTACTGTCGGATCAAGTACAGTTGCAAACAGCTGCAGTAGAAGTAGGTTCATCTGTAGAGTGGCAATCACTTTCAATGTGTTTAGACATAAATCTACAATACCGCCTGAAAAATAGTTTGAAAATTTACGTTCTTGCTTGGGCAAATATTTCTAACAACTGCCAAAGAATACGAGTATAATAATAATAAGAATACTTGCAAGAAACAAATGTGCCATAACGTTCGTTTGAAAGAATAGCACTGTTGTGAAGTAGAACTTGAACATTGCGTCCAACAATTAAGCTTATGATTAAAATCGTGGACTGGCTTTGAAGTTTGCCACCAGATAGTTTAACAGGCCATTTTGACACAGGAAGTAAGTTTTTTATGCAAACACTCGCGGCATCGAGGATTATTGGCCCAACAATTGATTGAATTACCTCAATGCCCCATCGTATTTTTTGCAACTGCGCCGATATGAAGACTTCAACTGGCTTTTTTACTGGTCTGTCATAGATGTCCGAAATAAATCACCTACATTAAATATTCATGACTGAACGACCATTCAAAGGAGAAAGATTCTGGCTTTCTCGCTCCCATCACCTCGTGACTCATCCAGAAAAAGTGTGCACTTGGGTTCAACTTAGCGTTGAAAAAACTCATTGTTCATCCTTAAAGTGAGCATTTATGAAAACACTCTAGTATCACAAACTTCGAATAGTATTCTTGAACACAGAAATAGTTTCATGAAAGTACCCTAAAATGAATAAACCGTTTTGATGTACATATGAGGCCAGGTTTTGATTATTTTCATTGAAATCCTCTTTCGATTAACTTGCCATGAATAGAGTTAATTCTGTCACTTGTTAGAGCAGTTAGACGACCAGACAACCAAGCAGCTCCAAAGTTTATTGGGAAACTTTAAGCAAGGGAATAATATGTGTAAAAACATTACAAAAGATAAGCTGGTAAATATTGATAACTTCATATCTTTCCAAATGATATCTAAACGAATTACAAAATGTTGGTGCAGAGAGAGTTTTGGAACACTCAGCTCTCATAATTTTTCCCCTTCAAACGGCTCCAACCTCACTCACACACGGCGTATCTCGCTTCAGAGGAAAGGGACAAGCGCTCGCTTGTCCAGGCGTCCCTCTTTCAACATTACTCCCTTAGCGCATGTGAGAGATCGAACAGACTACGACTGTCATGTGCACTTCATATTGAAGGTGGTTGGTCTGATAATTACTCACTGAAAAAAGCAGAGTTCATTTCTGAAGTAAAAGCAATTCATCGGTCAATTCTGATATATGTAATCAGTAATGAGGTGTTCCTAGAAAACTGCAGTCGTGGCCGGGAGTAAAGAATTGGCGGAACATCCCTCAAGAATTATACGTAAGTGAGAGAGAGAGACATCTGCCCTGCTTTGATGTTCTCTGGCATATTAATTTTCTGTTCCCACTAATTACTAATGAAAAAGTTTAAAATCCATGAAATACCCGAAAAATAGTTGTTTTTCAGAGGTTTCCTACAACAACTTATCAGTTTTCAAATCGTGCATGTAATTAAGCATTTGTGGACGAGGTAAATTTAGGAGACTGAGGAAAATATTCAGGTGTTAGCCAACATTTTTCGTATACCTGCTACATGAGTGGCTTCTTATGAAGTAAGCCCTCGAGTCTTCACTATGTTGATCAAAAATAAGATGATCATTTTAGCAGAAAGTAAAAATTGCATCCAACCAATTAACCAATTTGGAATATGTGTATGGCAAAATTTGCAATTTTTACAATGGCTTATCCACTGGATGATTTTATCTTAAATTAAATTTCCGGGTTCCATGTCAGAAAATTATTACATAGCTCCGCTTAGGAGCCTTGTCTCGATCTTCCAAAAAGGCCGCTGCACCGAAAATTTATCGCAAAAAAATTTAACCAATTTAAAATTTTACTTAATTTTGGAAATCTGAAGATTAAAATGAAACTGATCCTGTCTTATCTGCATAAACCTACGGAGTCTTCGTGGTAAGTTACATTGTCAGTATTATACAGAGTCTGTTGGCACCTCTTTCCAAAAGCTTTATGCTCAAAATCAAGCGCCAATGAGCCTTCTAGGGTTGCAAATTTTATAAAAAAGGAATTATTATAGTTCCCTTTGATCTTTTCAAATTTAATACATTGGCGTGTATGTATAACTCTGACAACTAAAACGAAGTGTATCGAAAATCGTTGAATGAAATTGAACTGCTATTAGCATAGACCAGTAATGTGATCCTAGAAAAAAAAATTAATAACGAAGTAAATGTTCGAGTTATCGCTCAGAGATGGTACTCTTCGTGCGGAATATTCGTCCACATATTCATGGTGTGTTATTACACATAGGTTAACCTCTAAGTGATCTGAAATTTCTATTAACAAAGTCTCATACGTAAATATTGTGACCAAAATGAAGTCCGGGACGGATGTTCATTAGTATTATGTACCATTCTACTGGTCTTTATACAATTAGTAACCCAACCGATAAAAAACATGCCAGTCATACTGCTCATACAAGTATGAGCAGAAGACTCTGACTTATTCACTTTCCTTGGTTTCCCAAACAATTCTTCAGACTGGCATGTCTTCATAGACTCTTCCAAGTCACACAAATCTTTTTTTCCTTCATAATTTAAGTAATCTTGGTTTCAATGCATGGTCTTTCTGCATGTTGTCCCTCTGTTATATTTCAATTAATATCTGTAAATGACCCAATCAATTAAATGCAAAGAAAACACGACATGATCGTACCTAGAGGGACTCCAATCCTCCGAGCATTGAAATGTTAAAAGGGTCCCAAATATTTATTTTAATGACTGTTATGGGAGGGATAAATAATACACACAGAAAATTTAATACATGTTACTCTACTAATCTCGGAATTGTAGATGCGAGCCATCTAAAACATTTTTGTAGATGAACTACAACATGATGTCCTATCAAACACTTCACTATTAAGAGATCAATTGTATTCTTAATAGCTGCATAGTCAAAAGTGCACACGGAACAATTGAAATCAATGAACGTTCACATCAGAATACGAGATTTTACCTCATCTCTAGAATTCAACTATCATGACATAGTATTAACCTTAGTACCTGTCATTACACTGATGACGACACTGGTGACGAGAACATAACATATTATCACGTGCAATAACACCTTAATAGTACTACTATTTCCCTTCCCAATACTTGATGTAGCACAATTAAATAATCACTTGATGGACTCGGGTAAGCGCATGTCTACTAGCGCAGATATACTACCACTCATTGGTATAATAATTAAATTGAATATCCCTTTATAAAACTAACTCTTATCCTACCAAAACCCCTTAAGGCGTTGGAGTTCACTCCTCACATCTCAACAGGTTACCCCTCTCCCTCGCGACCGTGGCCTCCAAGTCCCGCCTCTGTCGCTTCGTACAACGCGCTCTTATACCTACGAGTGTTGCAGAGCTAAACATATTTCTCGGTCCTCCGCTGTTCGGCTAAGGGTTTGTTTATACGGCGGTTGGTTCTGCGTTCCCTATGTGTCCCGACACACTCATGAGACACATGACACAACATGAGGTGAGACCCACAGTGTTACTTTGAAGGACATACATGCACCTGATACATTGCCCGAAATATGTAAACCTATGTATATATCATTAGTATCATTTCACTTTATAGCAAACCAACTTGAGCACTTTGCATTGACACGAGTTAACTCATAGCTGTCATGTGTATACTAAAATTTCTATTGCCAGTGTCCTGTACTACATAACTTGTATTGTGTGATTTTAGTGTGATCAAATGTATTATGAAAGTATCTACTGACACACAAAATATTTCAGCTCTCTGATTCAAGGAAATCAATAAAACACTCTCGATACCAGATTGTATTAATATCCCGTGGCAGCTACCGTGGTAATTATCATAACAATCAATGAAATTTATTGTGTTTGTTTATTAATTTTTTCCGGGTTATCAACGTAAATTGCTAAATGTTATTTCGCTTCATTGAGTTTCGAGTTTTACACCTTTCAGTTGCTCTTGTACTACTAAAAGACGAATATTGTGATACTCTGATTGAGATCACTAGGTTTTTAAACACATTGGATAGTTTGGGTGCTGTCCTTACAATACCTTCCTCCCAATAAGTATATATTTCCCCTGACTGCAATAGAAACGTAAGAAAATACTAGATATAAAACAATTTATAAGAAAATGGTTGATACAGAAAACATTCAACATCGGGTTTTAAAATGCATTATCGTTAAGATCTTTAAATAATAGAATAGAATAGAATAAGGCAATAGGAACGAGCCGTTTGGCCCATTCTTGGTTCAATACCGAAGTCCCATGCCGTCTAAAAGNATGTAGTACTGGGGGGGGTTCGTAATCCAAAATTTATCGAGACGATTTTTGAATGTGTTCACAGTGCCAGCAGAAACTATGTTTTATGGCAGCTGGTTCCAAGTTGCGGCAATTTTAACGGGAAAAAAGTTCATAGCTTGAGATGTCTTGAAGGTTCTCAGTAATAGTTTTTGACCGTTATTTCTGGTTCTTACGTTACCGTCTCATTCGAAGAGCCCTTCCAGGGTAACATTGTTGAGGCCATTGAGATACTTAAAGGTCTCAATAAGTTGTCCTCGCAGTCTTCTTTGTTCTAGGGATATAAATTCAAGGCGTTGAAGACGTCTTTCGTAGCTGAGATTGCGGAGTTCAGGAATCGTCTTCGTTGCTTTCCGTTGTATTTTTTCCATTTTATTAATATCTTTTCGTAAGGTAGGAGACCAGAGTTGCACTGCATATTCTAAATGAGGCCGGACTAGCGCTTTATAGAGAGGTAATATTATGTTCTTTGACTTGTATTCAAAGTTTCGTGCAATGAAACCAAGAATCCTGCTCGCATTTTTGACGCTTTTTTCCACTTGTTTGTCGTGTTTGAGATTTTCAGTGACAATGACACCTAGATCTCTTTGTTGCTGGACTGTTTCAGTAGGTATTTTATACATTGTGTGTTGGAAATGCCGGTTATTTGCACCAACGCGCATTACTGAACATTTTTCAATGTTGAAGCTCATTTGCCAGGTTTCAGTCCATTGTAGAAGACGGTTGAGGTCTGATTGGATAGTTGCTCTGTCCCTTTCGGTGAATGCTCTGTGACAGAGTTTCGTGTCATCGGCGAATTTGTTGATTTTACTGATGATTCCGACATCAAGATCGTTGATATAGATTATAGATGATGAAGAGGAGCGGGCCTAAACGCTCCCGTGAGGGACTCCTGATGTTACAATCGCTGGATCACTTGTTTCATCGTGAATCACTACGCGTTGAGTTCGACCTGTGAGCCAGTTTCGTATCCATCGGGAGTAGTTGCCT
>VCRD01006184.1:0-16413 GCA_006783055.1 Trinorchestia longiramus
TCAACAGAGTGTAGTATTTCGTGCAGTCAACAGTACCTAGTATTTCGTGCAGTCAACAGTGCGTAGTATTTCGTGCAGTCAACAGTGCGTAGTATTTCGTGCAGTCAACAGTGCGTAGTATTTCGTGCAGTCAACAGTGCGTAGTATTTCATACAAACAAAACTTAGTTTCAATGAAATGGAGACGAACATAAGTCACTGATGACTGAGCTTTGTATTGGTGACAGCGCGGTATTTATAGACCACATTGGGTGGTTGCCAGTAACATGAATTGTGATCCAAGTAATGCATTTCTTGCTCATTTAGATCGCACTTTTCTAAAGCAAACCAAACGAAACATTTTATAATAATCTGTTATCTACTGAATTTATTTTTAAACTTTCCTTCATTGTTGAATGATCGCAGTCTTCCAAAGCAAACCTAACAAAACTCATCTTACGACAACCTGTTATCTACTGAATTTATTTTTAAGCTTCTCTACATTGCTAAATTAATCTAATGACTTTGTTATGATCGTGTTTTCTTTATTTTATTAGTTAATTTTTTTTAACATTTCTAGTAGATTTCATTACTGTACTAAATGTGCTCAATGCTCGTCTGATATGAAAAGCAAACTTGATACTAAATTATAGTTAATATTACACTTTTTTCATGGGTGTGTAGATACTGAGTTAATACGCCGCCTACAATATGTGCGAACATGTCTACCAAAGATACACGCGTTGTTACACAAGTATTGTAACAAGTAGGCAGCGTGTACACAGAGACACTGAAATTGAACAGGCAAACAGACAGGCAAACAGACAGGCAAACAGACAGGCAAACAGACAGGCAAACAGACAGGCAAACAGACAGGCAAACAGACAGGCAAACAGACAGGCAAACAGACAGGCAAACAGACAGGCAAACACGTGTCCTCCATCACCTGTAAGCTCGGGAGATGAGGTAACTGAAGCATGGCTGTGAACTCTGCTCATAATACAGGATGGTGTCGTGTACCTGCTACTCACACATGTTTTGAATGTCAAGAGAAATTGTTAAAAATTCTTGCTTTAACTTCACACATGCACATGACAGTTAGATGCAGCACCACACCTTAGTGTTTGTTAAACTATCTCTTTTATGATCACATTGTGTAGCTGCAGGTAATTGGTACATTTGTGAACAAAGAATAGAAATGCTTGTTTTAATTTCACACATGCACGAGGCAGTACGATGCAGCATCACACCATAACGCTTTTTAGAAGAAAAATTTGTAAACGCTCAATATTGTTCAGTTTCGTCCGTGGCTCAGTTGAAGCTTGACAGTATTTCAGCATGTTAGCTGTTGACTGAGAATCATGTTTGTATTTCTTTAACCTATCATTTTTATTGAGACTACAATATTTGTACGCTGATTAAGAACCTGATTATTTGTTCATAAAGTATATAGCAACTGGCAGTTAACTATACGAAGTCAAGTGCGGCCTTCATTTTCAACGAAGTAAGTGAAATGTTGGCAAAGCTCTGCACGACAAGAAGCGGCTGTTACAAATTGTGCTCCACCAAATCGTTAATGAAAGTGGTGTACAATTATAAAATATGCCCTGCACGTACGTACTTATAGCTTAACCTACTTTAAAAAGTCACTGTAAAAATTATTACATGTATTTAGTTCCCACTAATCAAGAGCTCAGGAGGACAAGTTTCATCCTGTCGTTCTTTCTTGTAAAATAGAACAATAATTCGCACAACGTGCAGTCGTCATCTCTGACTTTGTGTTGCAGTGCTACCGGAACTCTCTAAATCCCCATGCTCATCTAATAAAAACAATGAAATTTCTTTAATGTATGACATGACATCTGTGCTTCAGAGAAGCAAAGGGAAATAAAAACGAGAAATTTCAAGAAGTTAAAAATTTGCCTACAGGGAAATCATGCGCATCTCTTAAGAGACAAGAGAAACAAAAAGCTGGAGAAGTCTCTTCATCTTATTTGCACGAGACAAAGAACACAAAGATTTGGCTTCACGGATAAACACGGGAGCTTCAGTAAAAGATTGTGGCTCTACGTTGATTTAGCATTGCTGTAACGTTTAAAAAATACGAGTTTGTGGCAGTCCCGTGTTCTTTTTGAGTCTAGACAAAATTAAGTCAACTGCTTGTTCAATTTATAATTATCTACATATGATAGTATTAAGATTTCGGTCAATATGTTACCAAACTGAAAACATTTAAGAAAATTTAGCGAGAGATACTTAGAAATTATGCATTAGCACGATCAAGGCCTGTTCAAACATTCATATTCAGGGCTGAATTTACGCGTGATTCCATGCAGCCTGAATGAAAATATTTGCATGGATCAAGTCTTATTTTATATTCCATCAATAGTATGCTCAATAACAGTGTTAAGTATAATCAAGCACAGCGTCAGAAATTAAATCTTCTTCCTTAAAGAAATAAAATTTGAATGTTCTTGTGACTGACCAGGAATTTCAAAGTCCACATCACTATTCAAAAACAATGTGATAGGTTACGCTCGTAATTAATTTCGAAATAATATTTTAATTTAGCACTACTCTCAGGATATGTTACGTTTAAAATGAAGTATCCGAGAATTGCTTCACTGTTAAAAAGATCATATACCCCAGATGAACTTTCACTCGAAAACTTTGATTCGAAATAAAGAAACATTTAAAAGAATGTTCATCTTGCAGGTCTGGAGGCTTATTAACAATTCGTTGCTTCAACTGTGAAGTCGTAACTTTTGCTATGGGGTAGGTGTGTTAACGTGCATCATGTGAAGAGGCCCATCTTGTATGCTACACACGTAGCAGCCAGCAACGTGCACACAATGCATCTGCAGAAAACAAGCAACGAGGCACAGCTTTGTGGTGGCACACAACACCGTGTTCGTACAGCGCGCGCCTCTAGCGTTCTGTGTCTTCACGCGGGACACTTTGTGTCGTAATACTTCTCAGAAATGACGTACAGCGTGTACAACATCGTACAGCGTGTACAACATCGTACAGCGTGTACAACATCGTACAGCGTGTACAACATCGTACAGCGTGTACAACATCGTACAGCGTGTACAACATCGTACAGCGTGTACAACATCGTACAACGTGTACAACATCGTACAGCGTGAACAGCATCGTACAGCGCGTACAACATCGTGCAGCGATGCTTAGTTTTAAGGTCAAATGCTGATTTGTTTGGCGATAGATTTTTCTTAACTGCTTTTTTCATAGTCAATTTTAAACTTTGGAATTATTGACGATTTTTTTTCATTGCTTGGGTACTTGTGATACGAATGCCTCTATAAAAGTATAGAGTAGAATTATGGATTAGTAATAACCTCTTTTTAGCGGCGTGTACCTGTGACACGAATGTATCCTTAAAAAGTATAGAGTAGAATTATGGGTTATTTATAACCTTATTTATCACCTGGTATCTGTGATACGAATGCCCCCTAAAAGTATAGAGTAGAATTATGTCTTGGCGGAGCTTTACATAATTATGAAAGAGGCGCTGGAGTTGATGTGCAGCAGCTGCGAAACGTACAAACCCGAACACTTTTGCGTCCGGTGTGACTGCAGTTCTGAAACTGGCACACTTTTACGTTTGAAATGGCAGCAGTTCTGGTACAGTTTGTGCTCCCATTCTAGTTTAGAGGTAACAATTTGCAGATGACATTTCCCCGCGCGAGATGAATGAGTGTCCCGGAGTCACGTAAATATGGGCCGTCATTTCGCGGGTCAAATTATAGCTGTCGTAAACTAACCATTCGGTAATCCGTGGATTGTTTTAATCTACTATTTAGTGACGCTCGTGACAGTAATAGGAAAACACACAGAAAAGAAGCATAAAGGTATACAGAAGATAGTGCTTCAAATTGTGATGGAAAAAAGAGAAAAGGAAAAATCTTACGAGGGTCAAAATCTTACGAAGGAAAATCTTATGCACAACGCATCGGGAAAATTCTTTTTAAAAATAATAGAAATCGTCAATAAAAAGGAAGCAGGTAATGCAAAGTTCTTGGATACACTAACATCATGACAATCAGCTCTCAACGTAGCTAAACGTAAAATAAAAAAATAAGAAAGAAGCATCAATGCAATTTAACTCCTAATGAGCTATCAAAATAAATAAGAAGTACAGACAAAAAGCTATTCAAAAAAGTTTCAAACAAAACACACATGGAATAACTTTCATCGCTTTTAAATTTCCACTTGACCAGGTTTTTTAAGCTTTAAATGGGCACACCTAATCTCCGAACATGCACCACGCACTGACGCTTGTTTATACCTGCCTCGACAACTAAATTACACGTGTTTTGAATTTGTTCGCTTCGGGTGAGTACGAATAAGAATACTTGATGTTGTACAGGAGTGTTTGGTGAATAGCTTAGTAGTTATACGTAAAAATATGGTTTGTATCATACATTATACATGGTGTATTTAAGAGTTAAACTGTTTAAAGCTCACAGGCTACTGTATGATCTCTAGATAGTGATATTAAATAGAATAGAATAAGGCATTAGGAACCAGCCGTGTGGCCCATTCTTCGGTCGATACTCAAGTCCCATGCCGTCTAAAGCAAGTACATCAGTAATGCTCGTACACCATAAACACGTAAGTAATTCAATCATGAACACGTATTTCACTCACGGACAGGCATTTCTGTCACGCGCATTTATCTCAATCATATCTCTAAGGAGTTACGGACATAGCGTTAGTACGATGTAATACTGAGGGTTCGTAGTCCAAAATTTGTCGAAACGATTTTTGAATGTGTTCACAGTACCAGCAGAAACTACTGTATGTTTTCTGGCAGCTGGTTCCACGTTGACGCAATTTTAACGGGAAAAAAGTTCATGGCTTAAGATGTCTTGAAGTTTCTCAGTAATATTTTTTGGCCGTTATTTCAGGTTCGTACGTTACCGTCTCTTTCGAAAAGCCCTTCCAGGATGACATTGTTAAGGCCGTTGAGTTACTTAGAGGTTTCAATAAGTTGTTCTCGCAGTCTTCTTTATTCTAGGGATATAAGTTCAAGCTGCTGAAGACGTCTTTCGTAGCTGAGATTATGGAGTTCTGGCATCATCTTCGTTGCTTTCCCCTGGATTTTTTCCGTTTTATTAATATCTTTTCGTAAAGTGGGAGACCAAAGTTGCACTGCATGTTCTAAATGAGGCCGGACTAGCGTTTTATAGAGCGGCAATATTATGTTCTTTGACTTGTATTCAAAGTTTCGAGCAATGAAACCAAGAATCCTGCCCGCATTTTTGACGCTTTTTTCCACTTGTTTGTCATGTTTGAGATTATCAGTGACAATGACACCTAGATCTCTTTGTTGCTGGACTGTTTCAATGGGTATGTCATACATCGTGCGTTGGAAATACCGGTTATTTGCACTAACGTGCATTACTGAACATTTATCGATGTTGACGCTCATTTGCCAGGTTTCAGTCCATTATAGAAGACGGTTGAGATCTGATTGGATAGCTACTCTGTCCCTTTCGGCGAATGCTCTGTGACAGAGTTTCGTGTCATCGGCGAATTTGTTGATTTTACTGATGATTCCGACATCAAGACCGTTGATGTAGATGATGAAGAGGAGCGGGCCTAAAACGCTCCCTTTAGGGACCCCTGATGTTACAAGCGTTGAATCACTTGCTTGATCGTGAATCACCACGCGTTGAGTGCGACCAGTGAGCCAGTTTCGATCCATCGGGAGTAGTTGCCTCGTATTCCATGCGCTTCCACTTTGGCCATGAGTCTTTCGTAGGGAACTTTGTCGAAGGCTTTTTGAAAGTCTAGATATACAAGGTCTACGGCTTTTTTACGGTCGTATATGCAATTAACCCTTTAGCGACGAATTTCTTTTTCTAGTTTCTACGTTTAGGCTCACAAAGACCGTTTGTACACTGATGCAATGAAGCACGCTGAGAGCCAGGCAGCCAAAAGAACGACGCTGTAACATGCCGCCGCGTTTAAACCTAGTAGCAACATCATATTGCTCACTGTTTATTTATTAGAACAATTCTCCCAAAGACCATAAAAGACGACCGTATGGTCCTTTTCGTCGCTAAAGGGTTAACTTCTCCAAAGAAGTCAAGGAGGTTTGTGAGGCAGCTACGTTTTTCCCTGAATCCGTGCTGGGTGTCAGTAATAAGATTTTAGCCGTTAAGGTTGTTTGTTATACGGACTTTAACACGTTGACTCCGAAGTGGTACGTATGTGTACCACTTAGGTTAGGTTCTGTAATTTTTTCAGATCCTTCTAGTGACTATGCATACAAAGTGAAGTTTTACACCGATCAGGCAATCGGAGGCAACGTGTTAAGTAGTCTTTCTATTGTTTTGCTGATGACAGATGTTAGACTGATTGGACGATAGTTACTACGTATTTGTTTGTTCCCATTTTTGAAAATAGGGGTGACATTTGCCCGCTTCCAATCTTCCGGAACTATCCCAGTTTCAAGTGATCGATTGAAGATGTTTGTTAGAGGTTCTCTTATTACTTCGGCTGCTTTTTTGAGTATCCGGGGACCAAGGCCGTCTGGTCCGGTTGACTTATATGGGTTTGAAATGTTGAGCTGTTTCTCTACTTTTTCTACTGTAAATACGCCATCTGATAGGATTTCCTGAGGATTTAAAGCATAAGGTTGCAGGATTTCAGCTAAGTCTTCGTGAGTGAACACAGAAGTAAGGCATGTATTAAGAATTTTGGCTTTGCTTTTGTTGATCGTTTGGATTGAGCCCTCAGAATCGATCAGTGGTCCAATAGTCGCTTTTTGAGTCGTCTGTCGTTTACATATTTGTAGAAACTCTTCGGGTTAGTTTTAGCTTGTGCTACAACTGTAATTTCTTTATTTCGTTTTGTAGATTTTATCGTTTGCTCAAACTCATTGTCTTATTAAGACAATAATTCATTAAAAAAATACTTGCACGCTATATTTTAATGCAACAAGGGTATTTATGACACCACAGAGGTGAGAAATTTATGAAAAAAAGGCATGAATTTCCAGATTTCATATAATTTCATCTCGGAAGTGGCATCCTGAAAAATGCCCCAAGTACGCTTCACCAGTCGTCATTCCAAATGAAATTCTCCATTCACTGAATAACAGTCATCGTTTATCATCTTCATAATGGGGCAGGTCAAGAGCATCAAGCAGATCCAAAGGGTATTCAGGATAAAATGCTTCCCTCAACCATCAACACCAGGGCCAAATATTCTTGTATTTAATAGAATTGAGAAGAGATTTAACCAAACAGCTTCAGTTTGACCTCAGATCTCCACTGGCAAGAAGTTTGTGACATTACAAAACCTAGAAACAGTGAAGAATTTTTGTTAACGAAATCCAGACTCTCACATTAGGCATGCGTCAAACATGTTGGGCTTAACACGTTGACTCCGAAGTGGTACGTATGTGTACCACTTAGGTTAGGTTCTGTAATTTTTTCAGATCCTTCTAGTGACTATGCGTACAAAGTGAAGATTTACACCAGTCAGGCAATCGGAGGCAACGTGTTAAGCTACGGATCTATCTGCCTAATTCTGAGAATACATTTCAAATCGAAGGCCTACAAGCCACAGCTGGCGCAAATTCTCAGTCCCGCAAACAAGGAGTCCAGGCAGGCAGCGTATATTTTTTTTTCGCTCAGTTTCGAATAGGACTAATCTAAACATGCAATCTGGTCAGATGAAAAAAGGCTTGTTTTACAGGAGTCCCTAAACAAATGAGTCAACAGGTACTGGATCCAACAAACCCAACACTGTTCTCGAGTACAGGAAGTTTCATAGAGAAAAAGTTATGCCCTGGATGGTGATGGTGTATAGAAGGATCCTTCCATTGTTCAGTTTGACAGATTCAAGAACTCTAATGACTAACTGGTGAAAGTCCTAAAAAATACAGTGTGGCATGCAGTTAAGGCTGTGGCCTCCAAATGTGAGTTCTGGTTCCAGCTGACATGTAACAACCCCGTGTTTTCAGTTCCTGGAATCCAAGTTTTGACAGATTGATTTCACGTCAGGCGGATCACCACTGGCCCCCACATTCTCCAGATTTGTCCTTCCATTATTTATTTTCTGATCCCAGGCCATAGCACATATCGTTAGGTGTCAACCAAATGTATGATACTGGCAGAGTTGAAGCGTATTGTGGACTTCGTAACCAGAAAGAAACAAAGCCACACCAAGAAAAGAACAGAACTGCGCAAAAGTCAGGTTAGAAGGCATTTTGTACAGTTGAAGCAATAAACACAAATGTTCAACTTACAGTGCATCATTGTTACCCTTCTTTTTAGTATCATTATCAAAAGGATCTCACGTAGTTGCAGGTTTGATAAAAGCGAAATAAAGTAACGAACGAAAAATCTATTTTTCCTTTCAAAAACGAAAATATGAAACGGAAAATGAACAATTAAACAAAGGTATTATAATGTGCATTTCCAAAGTAAATAACATTTTTCGTTCATTTTATTTCGCTTTCATGAAACCTACCCACGTGTGAGATCATTTTTCCACACTCAGTACAATCTGCAGCAACAGGCCAACAAAATTTCAGGACAAAACTTCTGTCGGAGAAGTTGCCAGGTTTAGGAAGGAGGACATGGACGAGTTGCAATCGCTGTAGCCTTCAGTCGTGCGTCAGACGCTAGCTGCAATAACTCTTGCCTGTCTACGAACAGTCGATCGAATACTGCTCGGGACACGAGACCGAAATTTCAGAACAGTTTTTAGGAAGTTTACTGCAATATACTAAGCTGTTATTCAAGTCGCTTTTTACGAAGTCTGGCACGTGGTCCAACGACCGTGTTGAACGCATGTGCTCAGCACTAGAATACAAGCAATTGCACTTACGCAGCAACACCAGAGGCTTTGTTTTTTTTGTTTATTACTATTTCAAGGGAGTATGACGCATGTCAAAGCGTGAAAATCAAATAATGAAACCAAGATATCACTTCAAAAAGTTGTCAACACTTATACATATAAAAGTATGACGAACTCGAATCATTTTAATATTAATTTTATCTCTCGCTTTGAGGAGTTAATTTCCAGAAAGACGCAGTAAAGGCGAACAAGATCATAAAAGCAGGGATATTCTGAAGGTTTTTTCTAGTAATAAAGGTTTTGAAGTGCACCAATCCATCTTCAGCGCTGACACAGACATGATTTAAGATTCTTATAAATATACGTGATATGAACGTCTAATACATACAAATATATTATTCAAGCACCGAAAATAGAATTTAAATAGAAAATAACGCAAAATTTGGCTTCACTAAAAGCACAGACTTAAAACGTTAAGACTACAAGTGAGCTCATAGAGCTGCTGCTGCAGATAAAACGTTAAGACTACAAGTGAGCTCTTAGAGCTGCTGCTGCACATAAAACGTTAAGACTACAAGTGAGCTCATAGAGCTGCTGCTGCAGATAAAACGTTAAGACTACAAGTGAGCTCATAGAGCTGCTGCTGCTGCAGATAAAACGTTAAGACTACAAGTGAGCTCATAGAGCTGCTGCTGCTGCAGATAAAACGTTAAGACTACAAGTGAGCTCATAGAGTTGCTGCTGCTGCAGATAAAAACTAGTACATCACAAGCAGCAAAAGTTCAGCGCCAAAACTGGAGTTTCCCCACGGCAACGTCCAAAAAAGTCGCCAACAAATGGCAGCTCCAAAAAACTTCTGACTGGAAGCACACTAGATAACACGAGAAAAAACTATTCAGCTACAAAATGTGTACCCTATCTGACTACGAATAAATTTTCAGTACCGGCCATTCGAAAACAATTGCATCCAAACTTGTTACAGACTTGCTGAAATTACTTTCAAGGAGCCTCATTTATTGAACTGTGTAACAAGTATGTAACTGAACTCTATGTACCTATGTAGCTGAACTCTACGTCACAACAATGTAACTAAACTCTATGTAATAAGTGTGTAACTGAACTCTATGCAACAAGTGCGTAATTATTGAACTCTATGTAACGACTATAAACAACTGTGTAACTGAAAACTTACAATTTTCATCAATGTTTATGTACACCCACCAGGTATAATTGGTCTCTCTGGCCACAAAAGTTTGTAATAAAAAGAATACAAGGATAAACTCTTAATTCGTTTGTTTTCCGTGTCATAAATTGTTTTCCATACTGAAGTCTATTGATGTATTTCCAGTCTCTGCGTTAGAGTTGATCATGCCTACTGAAGTCCCATCATCAATAAAATAGAGTGCTGGTCAACTCCATGTAATATCTTTATTGCAATCCATTACTCGACGATCAACCATAATACGGGCGACACAATTCTTCAATGAGTACATTTCGATGAAATGAAAAATCAACTTAAGAAGAAAAACTAAATTTCCATTCTGGGAAAACATGAAATTGTGAGTAATCGTAATTGAAAAAAGTTATAAAATTATGTTTTTATACAAGATAAAAACACGTTAAGCCCATACTATGTCAGACAAGATACTATGATAGCAAGACAATAAGACATGTCTTACTTTACTAGCGAGTAGTTCATTTGCCTGTAAGTGATCCAGCACATTTTTGATAATTAGCTATTAATTTGTAGCTCAAGTCATTTGGTTAGCTATTAATTTGTAGCTCAAGTCATTTGGTTAGCTATTAATTTGTAGCTCAAGTCATTTGGTTAGCTATTAATTTGTAGTTCAACTCATTTGGTTAGCTATTAATTTGTAGCTCAAGTCATTTGGTTAGTTATTAATTTGTAGCTCAAGTCATTTGGTTAGCTATTAATTTGTAGCTCAAGTCATTTGGTTAGCTATTAATTTGTAGCTCAAGTCATTTGGTTAGCTATCAATTTATAAATCAACTCATTTGGTTAGCTATCAATTTATAAATCAAGTTATTTGGTTCACAATGGAGCTGCTAGAGAGGAACAGACATGACACGTACGAGGTGACCCAGCGTGACGGCGGCCGAGAAGACAGACGTGATGCATGGCATGGTCATAAGTGCACGTGAATGTCATGAGGTACAGGCGACCATCTTAAAGAAATACTCTTTAGAAAAATGTAGGCTCTGTAATCTACATAACGTACTTTTATTCGCCCTATGAAAGAGTATATGTTTTCATTCGAAGTTATACTTGTTTGTTTCCCGCGTCCTGTAACACTAGAACTTCCTGTGCAGACCGGCAGCACAACGCACAACTTGTTACTGAGGTACGCGTGTTGTGCGCTGCATTAGCGTTGAAGTGCATCAATAAATATGAGGTGATTGGTGTAGATAGGTAAACAAATGGAGGCAAAGCACGGCCTCCTAACATCTGGACGCTGGAATCTCCCGTGATCCGTCGCTCTGCTTATTGCAACGCAAGAGAAATGGAGGCACTGAGTTGAGACGAATGGTTGAGCAGAGATGGACACTGTGACGGTAGGTTACACTGAGCATGAGTGTGAAGCCTCCATGTTACTGGACCCCAGAACCCTACATGCTTGTGAAGCCTCCATGTTACTGGGCCCCAGAACCCTACACGCTTGTGAAGCCTCCATGTTACTGGGCCCCAGAACCCTACATGCTTGTGAAGCCTCCATGTTACTGGGCCCCAGAACCCTACATGCTCGTGAAGCCTCCATGTTACTCAATCTTATAGCTCATGTACAGCTGAAATGAGCGCCCACGGCTAAGGCACTTGCATCAACTGTTATTTTAACTGTTCAGCAGTCCACGACCGTCAGAGCTGACCCAAACTCGTCCTATCTATGAGTACAAATGAGGGCAGAAGCAAAAAAAAGCAGTTCGAACGCAATCGTAAAAGCAGGCGACTCTGGCAGTGAGGACTCAGACTATAACACAACTCGGGTACATGCTGGAATAATACAAAACTTCCACTTTGAAACAACACAAATTATTCTATAGATAAAGTTCGCGAAATACTTGTTTATGATGTTTTTAATTCCGGTTCTGAGTCGCGATAAGCTAAGAAATTATTGAAAAAAAATTTAATTACTCAGTTATGAAATTTTCGGAATAAGATTCGTTTTGGATAATTGAAGATAAACTTCACACGGTAAGGTGAACGTTGCTTGAAGAATTAATCTATCGCTTGTCGATTTACACATTTCCGGCAGTGAGGTACAAAACTATAAATGAAAACAGAAAAGAAGACGACTCTGTTTTCTGTGATTCTGCTAGTGAATATTTTGACCACTATTATGCTGAGAATTTGGAATGCAGCCATCGGAAAAGGAGGGTTGTACCGATAAAAACTACTTTGCATCGAAAACAATAAAGAAATTCAAAAATCAAAGCGAGGCCGAGCTTGCTGGAGTTAGTGAGGGACACATCAACTACAGCCCCACAACGAGGACGACTGAAAATTTAAAATACTAACCTAACTTTGGAATAAGAACCATGAGTAGATTCACAAGACTGCTGCCGCTGAATGTGTTCTTGGTGCCATATGACATCGACAAGGAAAGTCGTCAGGACAGTAAAACTTACGTATTCATGCTCCTCCGCAGCAAATCTAAGGAATAATATGTAACCTCGATGAGCGTAAATTTTCTTAGCTGAATTCCCTGGAAAGTAAAATAAGTGCTGAACAAAAAATATACCGTACAAGAAGCAACATCGGAGGCACTTTTCTAAAACTCAAACCCGTCACAAATTCTGACATTCAGTGCTGGTGAATGTTCCGTGTGTAGTCAAAAACAGCCCTCAGTGACGGTACTGTGCTCTAAGGTCTTTAAATAGCACAGAAATTACTAGCAAAGAAATAAAAGGAAAATATTGGGCATAGCCTAGAAGACGCTTGTTCTTCAGGCTACTTGCACAGAGTGCGTGAGCCTCACTTGTGAGATAGAGAGGCAAGGAAGGTAAAATGGGGCCAGATAAGCAATTTATATTCATGCTGAAGGAGCTTTCTATTATCTTATAAATAGCTTATAGAGTTCACAGTTCTAATGCACGGCCAGTTAAGCAACTTATATTCCTGCAGCAGGAACTTTCTATTCTTTGATAAACAGTGTATAGAAGCCACAGTTCTAATGCATAAGTCTATGCATTATTTAGAAGCATGTGCATCATCACAGCAAACTGTTTCCACCATACAAATGGAGGAACATGCAACACACACACAAAAATTAGACAATAATTGGACCACTGCCATCAACTCAAGCATCACGAGACCTCCAATGTTTCCAGAGCAATTCAATAACGTCCTACTAACGTCAAACGTGCAACTTTTGCACAGATAAAACGCTATAAATGAAGACTGTGTTGTATGGATGCTATCGAATAGATGTATAAAAAAAGTGTCATAGAACACGTCACTCTAGCATCGACAAACTAAAACAACATCAAAACTGTAAAGAAAAGGGTCATATTCTTGCAAGAACACGGGAATAAGATCACTGAAGTTGTTGGACACCATAAGAAAAAGACACGAAAGACACGATTGAACAACTTCAATAGTAATTTTCCCTTTTCCTATAACAGGTATGAAAACGCAGCTCTACTCACTAATGAAAAGCTGAACGAACAAGAATAAAACACGACTATTTGAAAAGCAAAAACATTGACTCCACAATTAAGTTGTTCCAAGATGGTGTCCGATTCAATAGTATAAGAGCATCGCCGCAAGTCTCGTCGTGACGTACAGCTCGGCAACATGTAAGCTCGGCCCTGGAAGAGGCAGAGATAAGGTGATAAGGCTCCAATTGCAGCGATAAGGAGAGCGTATCAGCCAGCCATTCTTAGTAGGATCATTTCAACAAGTAATTTAAGGAGCAATAGCACAAGCTATGCCAACTCTACAGCCTCAAAGCAATGGCTTCTATGATATTCTATCTTAACAGAAATCAGTGGAAACTAAAAATTGAGTGTTACAAAAAAATTGGAGTTTTCAAACGAAAGAAAGCTTCTTCTAGCTACTGATCTTTTCAAATAAAGACCAGATATTATTGCCGGAATTGGAGTTTTACGGAATTAAATAATTACATGAATGTTTGTCCCCTTCATAGTACTCCTCTTTGCTTGCAGCGCACCGCTCCCGTCATTTCCGCCACTGCTGGAACTCTTCTTCGAACTCGTTTCCTGTGATGGCTCGTAGCTGTCTCAGTGAATTCTGTTTAATCCCGTCTACGCTTCGGAAACGATGTCCTTTTAGAGTAGTTTTCGGCTCGGAAAAAGTAAAAAAGTCTTCAGGGTCAAGTCTGGAGAAAACGGAACGTTGAGGACAACTATGCCTTTATAGGCCCAAAACTGGTGGGCAAGCAGGGACGAGTGACTCGGCGCGTTGTCGTGATGCAACACCCTGCTTTTGTTGTACCACAACTCAGTCAAGTTTTTTCAACCAAATTTCGGGCACGCTGTCACAGACTTCCTCACTAAACTTTCGCTCAGTGAAACGACGTTTTGCACGAATTAAAGAACAGGCAGCTTTGATGTTTCCATCGTTTATTAAAGTCGAAAATTGTCCTGGTCTTGAATCTTCTTCAATCAAAGTTCCGCCTGATTTTAAAAGCTTAAACTCTTCGCGACATTGCAATCGACTCATACAGTCTTTCTTAAAGGCTTGCTGTAGCAAAACCCACATTTCAGTTAAAGTTAGACCGATTCTAAAGTAAAATTTCAGACACACATTGTTTCATAAGTTCTTTGAGCTTCACTTTGCGACAGGGTTGACATCACGTATTACTTTCAAAGCACTTGACGAGTGACTGAGAAGAATAGCAATAAGCTCCAGGCGATGTGATGTCAAGGAAGGTTATAAACATGTGTTAACTTGCCGGAGCTCGATCGTTGCAGTGGTTCATGCACTACGCAGAAGAAAACACCCCTTTTAGAAATTATTAACAAAAACTTATGAAAGGTAAAGAGATCGGGATAATTGTAAAAGATAGAAGATCTTCAAGTTTAATTAATAATTATGTATGGAAATAATCAATTGATTCATTATTGATTAATTATTAATTATCAATTTTCTAAAACGGGGGCGTTACTTATTCACTACCATGTACAATAAAAGTCCCGTCTCTATGTGGACAGGCGTTGTATTAGAATTAATTTAACCGAACTTCTACGTATTTCTTATTCCACTTCATAAATACAGTTTCTCCTGACGGGGCACATCCCAAACAGATATTTCAATCATTGAAAAAATATTGTACACGAAGTAAACCTTTGTTCTTTTTGCTACCCGAATTCAGAAAACTCGGCGTTTGATGCTGAGCTCATATCCAATAAATCCATCACAAAAACCCCAGAATTCTCACGTCAATTTGCAACCACGATGAAAATTTCGATATTTTATTTTAGATAAGGAAAAAAATCACAACATTTAGAGAACAATACGTATGAACTGTCACGATATGATTTTTTGAACAGCGTATACATATACTAGTAATTTCAGAATTAATTGAGCACATTGAACCAAGAAAATAGCATTTTGATCAGAAGTTTATATGAGCTACGGAGTGAAAGTATTCAAGACCTCCCTACTAGAGAGTATGAGCCTGCATACACTAAATACTTGATCAATAACAGCCTATGTTGTATCTGCGAGAATCCACTAATCTAACAGCTTAGACAAGTGTACTTAATTGCATTGGAGATTATTCCTGCAGACACAGTCGCACCACACCAAAAAAGAAGCAAACTCTACTCTTAGCCGACTAACACAAAGACCAGGCTAAAAAAAGAACGTATCTCATCTATCTTTATGCTGGAGGGTAAGAATTATACGGAGTTGAGGCGCTCACGGGAGATTGTCACAGTAGACAATGGTAACTTCCATAATCCTGAGTTCTGAACAAACGAGAGAGTTGGTTGTTCTATTACGCTGCCCAGTGTGTTGTCTGCAACATCACAAGCTATTATTTCTATTTAATTCTAATATTTCTTCTACAAAGTAATATTTCTTTGACAAGCTAATATTTCTATTATAAGCTAAGATTTCTTTTACAAAGTAATATTTCTATTAGAAGCTAATATTTTTTTAAAAAGTAATATTTCTCTGACAAGCTAATATTTTTTACAAGCTAATATTACCATTAGAAACCAATATTCCCGTTACAAGCTAATATTGCTTACACAAAGTAACATTTCTAATATTTCTTTAAAAAGCTAATATTTCCATGACAAGCAAACATTTCTATTACCTGCTGCTCAGAAGCATCAGTAACTCAGCAAGGATATGAGACCGTTATAAAGATTGAGGGCAAAAGAAGTCATTTATATGGACACAGAATACTTTGAATATAATTATTTCAAACAGTCTGGACCAGCTTCTGGACGGTGAGCTCACACGCCAATCATAGCGAGAAAAATAAAAATAATTATGGTCCAGTAGAGTGAGTCGTACTACGGTCGAGTAGAGTGAGTCGTACTACGGTCGAGTAGAGTGAGTCGTACTACGGTCCAGTAGAGTGAGTCGTACTACGGTCCAGTAGAG
>VCRD01006185.1:7328-25807 GCA_006783055.1 Trinorchestia longiramus
CGAAACCCGGCAATGAATACGAGCTGTTTCTCGTTTCACGCCGTGAGCTCGCACTTATCGGTAAGCCCTCAACTCCCCGCCCATGGACACATCCCAGGATCGTCGGATGGAGCTCACCATCACCCTTACTCTAAGAATGTTAACCTTGAGAATTTGAAAAACCAATGTACTAAATGTCTATGTACTGTGTACTTGATTGGAAATAAAGATTGTTTTTGTTTTAAACCATTTAAAATTCACTGTAAAACATTATCGCTGCTATTGCTTGAAAGAAGTAATTTTTGATCAATTTGTCCGATAGAAAATGTTATATTAGTAATAATGCAATGGCCTCCGCTAGCGTAGTCAGCTATATGGCGGTGCACGTCTTGTTTATAGTAGTCCTTGAATGAAGACTATACAGTAAAAAATAAGAAACGTTAATTACCAACTTAGGGCGGCAATAGATAACATTAGCAAGCAAGTTAAAAAAAGTCAGACAATAATATCAGAAGCAACATTTAATTTCAACCTTGTGCTCTTCTGGAAGCGAACATTGGTCGGAGACTAGCGGCTCATTGGAGGGATACAAAATAAAGCAGCTCCATTTTTTGCTATTAATTTGAAGGCAGTTCAGGTTCCGTAGTCGTTTTTTTCTGAAAATCCAATTTTAAGCAATGGTTCTTTTATTCGACATTTTTTTGGCTTAGGTAAGTGCCTAGCAATAGTAAAAACTATATCACATGCCATGATTTCTAGAAAACCAAGCGTTATCTTTTATTATTTCCTTCAATTTGTGCACATATGAAAGCTATAAATTGAACAAAAATCGTAGCGTCACTTTTGGTAAGTAAAATGTACATTTTAAAATAATTTTAGCATCCGATACCTTATAAACTTAACATACCCAGCCTCTGAGCGAGGCTATGCAATGAATACTCAACAATTGATATACTGGTAAAAGAGGCAAGGCTATTTTTATGTAAATAGTACAAGTTGTAATATAAACATGACAGAAATGGCGACTCGTCCATAGGAGCTACATGTAGCTCCAATCCCTTCAGATCCTCCCTGCCAGACATATGACTTCATCAATCTTAAGATAAAATAATTTTAACTGACTTGTGACGTATAATTTGTCAGATGAAAAATTTGGTTCATATCGTTTTCAATGTATTTATAAGCACATTGTTCCTTTCTTGGTGAAACAAGAAATGATTTAATTTAAATTAGAAGCTTGACGCAGTATGACAATACAGTGCGGCGCACATTCAGCTGCGATCAGTTGGTTTACGTAGCAAGTATAATATCTGCGTTGGAACGCTTGGTGTGTTCCGGTTTTTGTGTCAGTTTTAACTATTTTCAATAGCTTTGAATTTGATTAATATTTGATAACGACAGTAGTCTTCCTGGGGTAAAATCTGTTAAATCTCTACAAAGCATTGATCTCCGGCAGTTGATTTTATGTGAAAACGTGGAGATAAAACATAAAAAACGACATGAACCAGCAGAGATTTAACAGATGCCACAAAAAAAGCAGGTAGGAGTGAAAAGAACGAGCGGATTGAGCGTCAGTGTTTACCAAAAAACGGAACGGCTTCGTGGCTGAAAAAAAGAATGGTTTAGTCATTTTTGCACGCCTAGTGCATGGTCTAAACTTATAATAAACAAGCTACGATGTGACTGACTGAAGGGTATTTACTACAAAAAATGCCAAAATATGAGCACTCAAATCCTTAGGTTTTGAAACAAAATATGAATCCAGTTCATTTTCAACCTCTTCTCTTAATGTCAACCCAAGACCATCGAAATGGTTCTATACACCTCAAAATGAGCAATAACCAGAAAGAGCAAATTTAGTAGAATATTTTTGATGAAGTGATATTTTTTAACCAAGCTGTACCAAGAGATTTTTGTTTAGTCGATCTTCGTAAAAACGAGCATTATCGTGATGGGTGGCACTTTCTGTTCACTAAGAAGGGGTTACTTTTGATTCAACGTTATTTTCAAACCATGAAGTATTTTGAAATAGTACTGTAGAGATTAACAGTAAATATTTGTCAATTAGAGATACACAACTGATTAAATACCTCACCATATTCTCTACATGATCTTCTTTAGATGAAGTTTTTCTCTCGGTTGTTAAACTTATATTTCTTCTAAACTGATCCCCAATCGGCAACATTTAACGTTTTTGTAAATGATTTACTTATCTTCTGTGATATGGCTACCTAAAAATACTTCCTCAAGGTGTTATGAAAGCAACAATTCACAAGCAACACGCTGTATCAGTTTCCCTGGAACCCATTTCCTGAACACTAAAACGTTTCAAATTTTTTTCATTTAACATAGTACGATTGTGTCGTCTACGTTAAATTTTTCTGCAAGTTCCCTAGAAGTGACGGTGAGATTGTCTGTGTCTTTCAACTGTGCAGAATTAAGTTTCTTGGGACGACCCTCCAGCTCGTCTTTCAAAATAAAATTTTCCCTTCAGAAGCAAGAAAACCACTTCCTGCAACTTCGTTCATCTATTGCACCATCTCCACAAGCACTCTCAATAGAATTTCCTTCTGCACTTGCGATTACATCGTTTTGAAACTTGCGGAGTAAAACATGTCGAATGCGATCTTTAGTAGGGACGAATATGGGCGCAAATATTGTGGAGTATCATAAAAATGTCTTGACAATCTGAAAAAGTTATAAATCACCCGTTGTGACATTCCTCCTCTCAAAACATTAGTTTGAAAAATACTATCTAAAACTTACTGCTTGAAAATTGGACATTGCTTTAGCATCAAACAGAAAAATATATTTACTGATCTTTCAATGCCAGGTATAATAAGCATTGGAGCTCAAATTGATTCAGCAAACAAATCTTCGATCGTAAACCACAATCATGTTGAGGAAATATATGTAACGCTTGAAAGTTTTGACAGCGTGAAATTTAGTGGCGAACTTGAGTTCCTTATCTGAAAATATGGTGAAGCCACAAGCTCCAAAAATCCAGATGTATCTGAGGACACAGTTCATTTTACCAGTAGCTTATATTCTTCTTACTTTGGTGCTCATATGCGTACATAGTGCTACAGTGATCAAGTGCTTCAAAAGTATCCCAGTTAGAATGAAATGAAAGTTTAAATCGATGTTTGAAATTTGTACCAGTAGAATGAAATGAAATTTATCATTTTGAGGTCAAAAAAGAAGGAAAGAATGCTAAATACGTGATAGTTATGCACGATGAAACATAGGATAATTTTGACGAAATATCAATAGAAATTATTCTGAGGTACGAACTATAAGGAAAACCATCATGATATTCTGGTAACTTTTTAGCGTACTGAATCAAACAACAGAACTATTATACGAATGTTTTCTTAAAAGAGAAGCAAATTTCAATAAGGTGATCGTCGGCACCAGCTGTTCGCTCAAAATTACAGCGGCACAGTTGAATTAAATGGTGCCAACAAAGGTGTACAAACTAAAGGAAAAGAAGCGTATACCAATACTCCTATAATGCATTATTATGTAGAATGACTAAACTTATTTCGCAAGCAGGCGATTTCATAGAATACTTATCTTCGAGTATTTCAAGTAATTAAAAGCTTGTCAGGAAGACAAGATTTTTTAAAATTGTTGCCAGGAATGACATTATTGGAGAATATTGCGGGTAGTCGGATTCCAGTACCTTCTGAAAATCGTTGGAACTTTAAGAACAGCGCAGGTAATTGGGTGCAGGGGAAGAAATATGCACCGATTGAGTGATACACTGTACTAGAAGCTTCAACTCCAGAAATACTGAATGTGCAGCAGCGTGTAGTAAGAAAATCCTGAGTGATTATGAAGTTGGGCTTTGTTTGGGCGTTTTATCAAAGTTATACCTCACGTTTGAATATTTTATCTGAATCCGACTTTATCAAACTAGGACGTAGAATTTATCTGCCTTAACAGGTTGAGTGCGATACGACCCACCGGTGGGTCACTTAGGTTAGGTTCTGTAATTTTTTCCGAGTCTTTTAATGCCTATGTGTACAAAGTAAAGATTTGCACCGGCTGGACAATCGCAACAAACGTGTTAACACGGTAGACTGCTGCCATTAACTCATTTTTCGTGACTATTAGAATAAAATCTAATTAATTTTACCGAGTGTTACTGTTGCCGTACTGTTTACTGTTTTGTTATGGGCTTTGATGAATTTCGACCTGAATACATATGAAAATGTATGACAAGGAATGAAAGTTCGACTACATTGTCGGCCCCTGAAATTTTTTTAAAATTAGAACATTTAGCCATTAAAGAACAGAATAATATCCTGGCATAAATGTTAAAATTTGATTGAGGACTATAAAAACTGTTTGAGGGAAATTATCAACATGAAAGGTCGTGTATTGACTATTGTTATGTGTCCTTGTTTTAATTGTACGAATATTTTCGTCAATTCTTGTTTAGGATGACGTTCATGTTAAATTAAATCTGTCGTTCTGAAAACTGAGTTTGAATTTTTTTTAATGTACCTAACATATAAAGAGTTTGGAATCATACGACCATTAAATTCTGAAAAACGACAAATATATTAAACATTAGTGGGCATACGAATAATTTCATCGTTAACTGTATGATAAAATGAACTGCAGTAGAGATTCTTAGTGTTTGTTTAATTACACGTCAAACAATGAAATTTTTGTCTTGTTACCGCCGGAGAAGTATGAATTGATATTGGATATACACTGCTGGTCAAAATGATAGGAACACACTTGATCTCAGCATTTTGAGTACATGCATTTACTTAGGTGGAAAAATTTCTCTTAACACACATCAAAGGTGAGTGTAAAAAAATGTTAATGGAATAGATTTTCTGAAAATATTGTACCTAACATTTTATTCGCCAACAAATAAAAAGCATCTCATTATGCTTGGTCATAATCATAACGCCAAGATTGAAATACGGTTATCTATGGCAAAATGTAAACAAATCAGACAGTTGCACGGAAAAGCTGATCTGAAAATGTGCGTAGCTAATTACTAACACTCTCGATTAATTTTTCATGGCTAGAAGAAAAGTTTTAACAGATTATGAGCAAAGTAGATTTGTGGAACTCAAAAAACGTAGCATGTTACATAGAGCAATTGCAAGTGAACTAAATAAGAGTAAAACAGTCGTCACAAACTTCTTGGAAAATCGTACAGAATATGGAACGAAAAACTCAACCGGTCGCCCCAAGAAGATCACTCCTCTTGAAAAACGAATAAGAAGCGGGGTTAAGAAGAACACAAACATAACTTCAATGCGAATAAAGGCAAATACTGAAGCACACTGTAGTTCTCGTACAATTCAACGACATTTAAATAATAAGGGTTTTAATAAATTAAAACGATTGCAGAAGCCCCGTCTTCTTTTTCACCATAAAGCCTCCCTCATGCAATTTGCTGCAGATTACCAAACATGGAATATAGTAAAATGGAAGAAAGTTGTGTTTTCTGACGAGAAGTTTAACCTCGATGGCCCTGATGGGTTTCAGCACTACAGGCATGACAAACCTGTTCCAAATGAAACTTATTCAACAAGACGTAGCTGAGGAGGATCATTGATGGTGTAGGGAGCTTTTTGTTTAAATGAGACGCTTGAGTTACAGCTTGTGAAAGGTCACCAAACGTCTGTCGAATACGTCACCATGCTTGAACGTGCTTCTATCCTCACTGAGTGTCCTAGGATGTGGGAAGAAAACTGGATTTTCTAACACGACAATGCAGCAGTCCACAATGCTCGCCATTGGAAACAGTTTTTTGATATCAATAATATCCCACTCTTGAACCATCCACCTTGTTCTCTAGATCTTATTCCGTTCGAAAATCTGTGGGGATGAATGACCAAAGAAGTTTATCAAGATGGATTACAATTTGAGACCAAAGAGGGTCTTCGTAAGGCTGTGTTTGATACTTGGGGCAAAGTCCCATTGGACCCCGTACAAAAGCTTGTAACCAGCATGCCCAAGCGAATTTTTCAAGTAATCAATAATAATGGAAGATACACTGTATTTAGGTAAAGTTTCATTTCTGTTTTTTTTCAGCGATAAAATGTTAAGGGATCTACTTACTTGCTTATCCATTATTTATCTAACCTATATTAGAACTGTACACAAGAATTTTATTTCAAATTGTTCAAAATATGATTCAAATTTTGGTACTTCGTAACTGGTCTCATTTTGACCAGCATTGTATATAGGTAAAGCTTCTTTCATTTTATATATATATATATATATATATATATATATATATATATAAAAAATTATATATATATATAGATAATATATATATAAAAATTTTTCGTTACTGCTCCAGCAGTTCGTTGATACACGCTCCAGTAACTGCTCCAGCAGTTCGTTACAAGCTAACGAGTTACAAGCTTGGTTTTAGCTACAAGCTAATTGGTTTTAGTTCGGATAAAAAGCCAAATTTATTAAATAATGATATCTATTAAGGTTAAAACTTAATTCTCCTACCCAAAATTAGATGTAATTAGCCAGTTGGAGGGACACTATGTTACCCATGGTTATAAAACCAGGCCCATTTTACAGCTGGCTACCCCTACCGTCCTCGTTCCAGTTGACCATCGATTATTCACGGGTCAGGTTGTGCTAATATTATGGGTAAAGTTTCGTCGTTCTTTAGGAATAAAATATGGCATCTACAAGCAGACGTAACTGTGAATCATCCAATCGTGTTTTTTTAGGTGTGGAGCGAATACACATCGATGGAAAGTAGAAAATCTATTTCAGACTTCTTGAAATTTTGGGAGATCAGGATAAGCCTTGGGCTCCCCATGACGTATGTAACACATGCGTTGAACATTTGCAACTGTGGACCATTGGCAAAAGAAAAAACCTAAATTTTGGAGTACTGATGGTTTATAGGGTACTATGAAAACATTACAATGACTGTTCTGTCGCGTAAATATCATGTTAAAGGCTTCAATCAGAACAATAGCCACGAATGGACATATCCTGATCTAGTTTCAACAAGGAGACCTGCACTGCATTCCGAAAAAATATCTTTTTCATCATTCGGTAGTCTGTCTTCACTCCCGAGGATGATATAGAAATATGAACATCTGATGAAGTTCCATTCATACAATCACAAAAAACACTGATTTTGAAGCAGATTCAGCAAACCCTCATCAAGAATTTTGCATCATCAAGAACTCAATGATCATACAGGGTGCGGCAACATAAGTTTCTTTTTTTAAATCAAAACGCATTCAAAAAAAAAGTTAGGTTGCTGCACCCTGTACAACAGACCTCCACCTTTCTAAGGAGTTTTCCGAATTACTTGCCTCTAGATTAAATGAAAAGAACCTACTCTATGCAGGTATTAATTTCATTTTTTAAGAGATAGGTATCTGCTGCTCTATATACAGCAGATTACCCTGCATTGTGTAACGATACTAGCGGGATCTTAGATAAAATGGGTTGGTCAGAATACACACAAGACGAATTTAATCTTTTTCTTCAATGGTTCAAAACATAGTTTGAAATGCTTCCTTTTATCTAATGGTAACAAATATGGCTCAATACGCATTGGTTATTCTACTGGCATGAAAGAAGAAAGTGAAACAATACCGCTAGTGCTGAAAAAAATTCAGCATGAAGACTATTAGTAGGACCGCAAACGCAGCTAATTTCATATACAAAGTATTTTTGTTTTTATGTATTTGGAGCAGCTGCACTAAGGATCATCACTGGCTTACTTTACTCCCATTGTCGCAAAGTGGTGAGCGATTTGTGCTTGTGCGGCGAGGTTTCCGGTTTCAAGGATTCAAATTCACAAAGGCCCTAAAATTTTCTCTATTGTGATGCAGGAACGAGGTCGACTAACTACTGATTCCATACTGACTATTCCCTCAAACATCCAGTCATCGCAACGTGTTCCTACGAGCCTCTACCACATGTCACAAGATGAACAGGAACAGCCGTCGCTGGAAGCATGATTCCTAGTCTAAGATGCAAGCATTTGGAATTGAAAAACCTATGAATATTTCATGTATACCTGAATGCAACATAGTTTCTTTCTTTTCTTTTTCTTTTACTAGAAATTAGCCTTCAAAACAATTTCAAGATTAGATGGTCACTAAACGTTATATCATTGGTTGTGACAGAAAAAAATCATATTTCCACCCTTGCATACCAAGTTGAGGCTTATGCAGCAATTCGTGAAGGTTTTAGATCGAGATACAGTTTGTTTTGGCTACCTGACACGTAAATTTCTAGGGATTGCCAGGGAAAACTCAAAGCCGGAATACTTGATAGCCATAGAGAAGACAAGTTATTGAAAATGTACAATTTAAAACATCGATGAATGAAATTAAATAAAGCTTGGTATTTATTTACTGAAGTGCAAAAAAATATATGAATAGAAATCATATGGCAGAGAATTACGCAGAATTGGTAAATAAATGTTTTTAAACTTTCATATTCACGGTTGTTACATGATCACAAAAGTTCACTACCTACACGATCACTTACTGTAGATCGGTGTCCAGAAAAAGGACAAGATTTTCATGATGGGCAGGAAGAAAGATTCCATCGAGACATTATAACTATGGCAAATCAATATCAAAGAAGATAGGATGGCACAGGATGGCTGTCTACTGTTGGAGTCTACAACGAGATTATCCTGTCAGGTTCCAGGCTAGAAAATTCTTTAAAGGAACATTTGTCAGTGATAAGTGAAAAATGTCAATCTACTTTGTGAATTCAATATTTTTCGTTGTATTGTTTATTTTATTACCATGCAGTTGAAGCAAATAGCTGAAGTATTAACATAAAATATGCATCGTATTATATGAGCTGTATTTAGTTCATACCCTAAAATGAACTATAATAGTCGAATTATGCTGTAAAACTTATAACTCATCTAATTAAAATTTATGAGTCTTCATTTGACGATTAGGAAAGCGTTGTAGCACAAAATTGCTTTAAGTTCTGCTGAAATGATGAGTAGGGAACAAATTTTTTATGCTTCTGTTCAAGTAGATTTTACTTTTGAGCAGCCTAACGTGCAATGTAACCTGCTCGTCAACCCACTGACTATTTTGGACAGTTAATGAATATGAGTCTCTAATTTAGGTTTAGGTTTGATATATGTGAGAAATGGCCTAATGAATTAAAAGCAACATTTTTTTAAAATTCCTACTAATAATACCGACCAATGCTGGAGATGCATTTATGTAATCTTGGAAAAGTTTTCTACGTAACTAAGAAATCCCCCTTCTAAACCAGCGCATGAACTGGGGCTAAGAATCAACTAGTTTCAGAAATGTAATAGCAATTTGTTTCCACATAGTGTAATTGAGAATTTGTAGTTTACTGTCATGGATAAACTTCATCGGTTCCTAAATTGTTACCTTATCTACGTATTGTTTTTAGAGCACGCCTTTGAATTAATCAGAGGAACAGGGTTTAATGAACTATTTATACTGTTGTTCGTGTTGTAATACAATTTCATAATTTCTTTTTGTTGACACTTTTACCAGCACAACGAAGAAATTCAAGTTCTGATTCTAGAAAGCAGAACCCAATAGCTGCAACCACATACCTGCCCAAGGAGCAGCTCCTCGCCCCTGTATCTCAAGCAGGAGAAGGCAAAGGCGGGGCTGCAGTAGCGAATGATACCACGTGAGCAGGTAATGAGACAGCCTTTGAGATGACTTGCACCCAAGACTTGTACCAGAACAGGTCTCTGGTCGTTGCTGGTCTGTTGCTGCCCCTGCGATGGATCTTTCTCGCCTCTTGGTGTGGACAGTCGTTCCACGTGAACAAACAATGACATCGCAGCCGATTGAGAGCGCTCGTCCGTCGCACTCTCCTGCGGAGGCTACAAATCAGTGAGCACAGGTCGTATATTTTTGTAAATGGCACTTTTACGTATATACGTAGCTAAAGGGTGGAATGAAGGACTGGCGATAAAAAAAATGATACATTAAGACAAGTTTTCCCCATCCATTGTTATGATTTAATTTTCACGTATCTGATGTCATTGATGACTCAACCTCTCCTTAGATTATAGATTACAGACAAAGATAAATTCGTGTAATGGTCCAATCTACTCGCATAAGTCAAAGTTTGTTCACAGAATCTATGATCAAGCTGCACGTAATCGCTTTTAGGTAATCAAAAGCCCCACATCAGAAGTGGGAAAACTTAGAAACCTAATAACCCACTGTCAAACTTGGTTAACGAACATCTCGCGTTACTAGTGAATCATATAACAAGCATAAATAAAAATTAACTCGCTAAACGAGCGACGTTTTGCACAAGTAAAATTAAAATTGACCAAATACATTTTTATAGTGATTTATAAGTCCCACGATAAAGCTTGTTTCCACCTAGTGAATCACAAGTCACAAAGGAACAACGCAAAACTTAGCCCAGGACTCATTCCCACCTACTTTTCGGAATTAGTCTGGGTTCATCATCATTCGTTCCGCCAGCACATTAGAGTCGTTTGTAATCGTACATTTTCCTAACTCGTGTTCAAACGTTTGATTTGTGAATTTTTTTAGCACAATTTAATAACTCTTGTAAGAATGTTCGCTAAACAAAAACAAAGCAAGAAGACAGCGGTAAGAAAAAAATTTCACGAAGAAAACAAGAAGAAAACAAGAAATCATTGAGAAGCGAGACCGAAGTGTGAGCGTGATTGACCTAGCACACACGTATACCCTGATTACATCAACAATTTGCACTATCCTCAAGAACAAGGACAAGATTAAAAGTCATACTTCAAAGAGTGTGACAAGAATATCTATGCAACAGCTAAATATTCTTGACAGTGATAAAACGCTGGCTCTTATGTGGATCAACGAGAAGTAAATGTAAGGAGACACTATTAACGATAGTATTATTTATGTGATGGCAAAAGTGATTTTCGCCGATCTCGTTAAGAAAACGCCAAGAGCACGGCGTGGGACGCATTATCGCATTTTATATTAATTCTTATGGGGTATATTGTTTCGCTCAACGAGTGTTGCATTACAAGTAGAATAAGAGAATAAGGTTCCCCAGTACTCTAGTCACAAACCAGCTTCCCTTCTGTACGATGAATGGACAGACAAGCAACCGGCACGGATGTATGATCTCGGATATTGAATTTTCTTGAAATGTTATTCAATTGATGCCATAGAACTGAGCCACAAGCAAGAACCTATTATCAAAATGAATTATAGCTTAGAACTACATTCTTAATGTAGAAAACGATATCTTCATGGTACCTCACTTATTGACAACTGGGACGGACCCTCGGAGTGCGAGCATGAGGATAGTTGATACATTGCAACGGCCTGATTGAAAAATGACAGTACAGAAATTACCATAGTTTTCAACAAAGTCAGATACATTTGAAGTGAAAGTTATCAGTTAATATGCTAGAATGAAATTCCTGTCCATAAAATTTACACGCCAAGACATCCAAAGTTTTCAGAGTTGCTATGTTTAGGTCAGTCAGCATTGTGCCCTCCATGAGAAGAGTTGATTATCGAAAAACAAAAGGGAAATGGCGAGCACTGTCGAGCGAGCAGAGCTCACCAGCAAGTAGCGGAGCCCAGGTAGGCCTGGCAGCAGCCTTAGTAAGGGCAGCCCGCGCAGTGACATGGACTGTGTCCTCAGCGCATGTTGTCTTTTTCCACCGTCACTTAGGGTCGCATTCGATGTTAGCCGAGTGCAGTTCAGACGAAACAAACGGTGAAAATTATCTGACGTGTTTATGATGAAGCCTGATGAGTCTGCAGTCACCCACTCAGGAAAAAAAGGTACAGGTTGTAAGACGACCATAAACAGAGAGCGTCTGGCTTGCTGCTTACACTCGTCTCCGCTGTCTAAATCCACGCTTTGTACCCACAGGTGAGCGATGCACTGCTTGGCCGAACTTGCAAATTCGACCAGAAAATCACGGCATTTGAACTGATTGTCAATTTGGCCTCCAGATGCTCTGATGACACGGCTACACAGAGGTCTAGGGAGCCCTTGACGAGAGTTTAAATTAGTGTCGAGTGGGCGTAAAACACTCTGTGATAATAGTGGGCTTCCATTAAACACGGTTGTTGATTCGTATGGAAAGTTCTTGAATGGGAGACCAAGCACGTCTTTATTTTCAACGTAATACTCGACAAGGGGTATGTTATTATCATCTTCTAAAATTTTATTCGTTTTCAAATCAATTACAACGTAATCAGGAGAAGATTGGTCTCCCATCAGAGATCCGGAGGTCTTGTGTGCAGCGGCCCCAAGTTGTGTGCTTCCGATGGAAGTGTCCTGTTGTCTGGTTTCCGAGACTAGTGAACGCTTTTTGGGGTTATGCAGAAGAGAAAAATGTTCTCCCTTTAAAGACGTACTGAACTCCGGATTTGCGCTGTTCATTCCTTGTTCCTCTCGATTGGAATCGTCATCCTTCAACTGTGCTCTGGACACGAAAGCATCTGTATTGAAGTTTTCCCGTTCCTTGATAGCTTGAAAGTCATGAAGGAGCGGGCCAACACCAGGATCCAATAAGAACCATAGTCTGCCCAGGTGCGACTCCAAGGTCTTTGTCCCAAGTTGTAGGTCGGAAGGCGTCACGTGCAACAGCTCCCTGCCTCTGGAGCAACAGTTCACAATCTGCACACCAGTCGTCTATTACTATTTATAATAGCATGCCACGAAAACTCTTTACGCTAACATGTGCAAATAACAGACAAGAAGCGAATAGTAAAAGCATAAAATAGAGTAAATAAATAAAACGTACAAATAGAACCAGACAATACTCATCAAAACAAGAATTTTATGCCAGAAAGAAACCGTTAACTGAACAACTTTCACTCTAATAGGAAAATATATCACTATAAACTACACTTGCGAGATCATTAGAGAGGTTCGGTATCGCAGGTTAACGATATAGAATTTCAACAATAAGTGATAATTCTTTCGCAGAATTACACATTGTAACACATACTTGTTTAATTGTATTTCTAGGAGTTCATGCTTGCATTTTATGTCACTAAATTAAAAAATCCCATGCGTTTTGAGGTACCATCGATTGTTATTTATTCTTAATTTCATATTTTGTCACTATACATTTAACTTTTATTTTTCAGCACTTCGTTAGTGTAATCTATACTAGCATTATAAAGATAATTACACAACATTTAATACTTTTTACTCCATTGAAAGGTATTTGGGAAGTATAATATTAGTTAAAACAGATGAAACAATAAAATTCGGCGCTGTAAATGCCTTGATTAGAAGTGTTTCTATTAGAAAACAAAAAGTATATGTAAAATTGTATAACAACACAAACAAGAGTGTCAATAGTTCATTAAATAATTGTTGATCGTAACACAATTTTGTGACTCCCCTGTCCTGACCAATTCGAAGGCGCGTTCTAAAAATAACAAACAAATAAAGTAACAATTTAGGAACCGATGACAAATTACAAATTACAATTACATTTCTAAAACTTATTGATTCTTAGCCCTAGTTCAAGCGATGGTTTAGAAGGGGGATTTCTTATTTACGTAGAGAACTTTTCTGATATTACATAAATGCATCTCCAACATTGGTTGGTATTATTAATAGGAATCTTAAAAAATGTTACTTGTAATTCATTAGGTTATTTCTCACATATATCAAACCTAAACCTAAATTAGAGACTCACATTCATTAATTGTCCAAAATAGTTAGTCGGTTGACGACCAGGTTACAGTGCACGTTAGGCTGCTCAAAAGTAAAGTCTACTTAAACAGAAACATGAAAAATTTGTTATCTAATCATTTCAGCAGAGCTTAGAGCAATTTTGTGCTACAACGCTTTCATAATCGTCAAAAAAAGACTCATTAATTTTAATTTGACCAAATTGAGCTTTACAGCATTTTTCGATTATTATATTTAATTTTAGGCTATAAAATGAATACATATCACTCAAAGGGTGCGGCAACATAACTCCCAATCATTTTCACGTTCGAGTACTCTTTTGTTCCATAAGTTTTGCACCTTACTCTTGTACCCTTCGTTTCCCTCATCCACAACCCATATCATGTGAAGTGCAGGGTACATAAATTTTTACAACACGTATCATTCCTTCATAGCTCATGCGATCTAGGTGAATTTGTTAGGTGCTAGCATTGTAGTATACAGAGTTCTACTAAAGTTAAATAACTATGACTTGAGCTGGATAGGCTTGCATCTCCGATTGATTAAAGTTAAAAAAATACACCAGCAAAATAAATTTTCCAAAGCTACCAAAAATGCGAATCCACCTTGGATAATGCTTTATTTTTCAATGATGTTCTTATGTTTAGAACTCGCGTTTTCGTCGAATGTGATGTGTACTGCCTCGCATTGCAAGTGTAACATGCTATACTTCTACTAAGAAGTAGGTCTACTAATTATTCAGCTCTAATATTTCTTCTCAAATTTAAAGAATTTTCTCTTGAATAAACAATGAACTCATGTAAGCACTGATGTTTGAATATTCTGTGAAAAATTAGGAAGTTCACGACATGGGCAATTCTGTTTAGAACTCAGTTTAGGAGATCAAGAAGGCTGTTGATCAGATGATCGAGATTTTCTGCAGTGTATTCCTTCATATCTTCTGACTAAAGACCATATTGCAGTATCCCATCGTCCTTGGTAACTTGTTTCCATTGCTACGATGTCCTTATGAAATCTCTCATTCTGCTCCCCAAATATTACCCACGTTTTTGGGAAAAATACCAAGATGAGAGTGTAAAAATGAACCTTTAAGGACTATAACTCATTTTCTTGAAATTTTCAATAAGTTTTGTAATTAGCTGTTTATAAGTAGGATCCTTGTGATTTACTAGGAATCCACGAATTCCATCATGAAATGCACACCAAACTTCTTTTTCAACTTTTGCCACCGCTCTTTCGAGTTCCTCCGACTTCAACATTGCGTTCACTTGAGTCCCAACAAATATGCCACCCTAATCTTAGCCTCGATAACCTTAGAAATATACGATGAATTTATAGAAAACTCTAAAATCTAATGCCTTCACGAGCTGTTTTACCAATCCGAGTTTGATTTGAAATGGAGGTAATAATTGGGGAAAGGTTGTTTCAGAAGAATTAACATTCCTGGCTTCAGTTCCGCTCGTGGGGGTCAGTGTACTCTCTTATGATCATGATCAGCTAAGCTGTCCCATAAGCAAAGCGAACGTGAACACTTTATGTATCTGCCTGACAAGCCAAGCATCTTGCAATTACCACAAACATCCACTTGCATTTATCGTAATTTATTTTGTCGAGTTCTTTGACATTACCTTAATTTTCGTTCCTCTGTATAGAGTGAGCCAAAGGAGAAGAAGGATGTTTATCTCCATTGTTGAGCAATACACTTTGAGATTTCGTGTTGAGCTATCAATGAACAGTTGACATTCTATAGGATCATGCTTGAGTCCAATAGCAGTGAACAAACCAATCACATGTTTACAATAAAACAGGTCATAAATATTCTCATAGCATATTTAAAATTCTTCAAGGTGTTTCCAGCACACAGATGACCCACACTCTTCCCCCAGTAGATTCCATTTCTTCAGCCTTGATGAAATACGTCCAGCTCCTGACTTTGCAACACCCAAATCCCCGATTAAATAATCTAGGTCACTTTGATTTAGAAAGTGAGGTTCCTAAGTCGTTCTTGGTACGAAAGATTTCTGGATTTCTGGGTTTCTTGGCTGCTTCTATGTACTTTCTGATTTTTCAGATAAACTATCCATTGCATTCTCCATGGTTTGTCCTGATCACTCGTTAGCATTCCAAAATAGACTCCGAGCGCTTTCCACAATTTGGCACCTCCCATGATCTTGTGTAATTCCTAATTTTTTCAATATAATAACCACTCACATAATAAAATGTATCTAGACAATTTTTTCATCCACTGGTAGCCATCATGAAAGTAGCAGAACCTAATAACTGACTTCAAAGAAAAAATTAGACTTTCATTTAATTGCGGAATATTCAAACGAAACCGAATATGTAATAACATTGAAAGACAACATAATCAGTCTTTGGAAATATACAGTCATCCATTGAAAATATGCAACCAGGCTTCAAAAATATGCCACTTGCCTTCGAAAACATACAACCAGGCTTTGAAAATGTCTAATCCATGATTGTAAACATGGTTGAGCAAAAATCTACAGTTTACAAGAAGTTGGTAAATGTCACTACGCATCATTCAAGTTAGACTTGTTTGCGGGTTGAAAAGGATTATAGATTACATGAGCTAGTCGCATCAGAAGTTATTTCTAAGAAGTTAGATCTATGTATGAAAGCAGAGACGCCAGAATTCTGCCTACTGCCTGACTTTTGAGTGGAGGATCATAGTTTACACGGGCAGTGCAAAAACTTCAATTATTTTAGAAAAAACAATCTCCAGATGAAAAGTTTAATTTGAATTGAGTTCTCTGGGTCTAGCCTCGTTATCGGACCAGTTTTTTATGAACGGAATTTGAATGGCGATAAATACCTAGATATGCTCAATGAAGAAATTATTCCACAGCTGCAGGCTGGTTACGGGCATGGATTCGATAGAATGTGGTGGATGCAAGACGAAGCCCCCATGCTACAGACATATTCGCTTAAAGAACACTTTAGCAAAAGTTTTTGGAGATCGTGTCAATGGAGTTGCACACGCGGTAGAATGGCCACCGCGGAGTTCCGATCTGATTCAGTGCTATTTTTTTTCTTTGGGGTCATCACATAGATGAAGTTTATAAAACACTTCCATCAGATCTGGAAAATTTCCGTGATCGTATCATTCACAATGTCACTGAACTTGAAAACAATTCAGGAGTTATTCGAAAATCAATACGAGAAATGAAAGTTTGATGTCAAAAGTGCCTCAAAAAAACGATGGTCATTGGTTATAATGCAAACAAAGTACTTATGTTTAAGTAAAACGTGAATAGTTTGTTTTAAGAAGTATATTAGTTTTTTCCGTTTTTATATTAACCGTTTTTTATGTACATAAAATCACAGATTGAGCTTTAAGAACTACCCTTGCGCAATGGTACAAAAAAAATCATTCCCATTTTTCGATTACCTATTTGTCAACTATGTCTATAAATACAAAATGATTTTACCCGATGAAAGTACCAATACAGTAAATGACAGTGAAAATGAGAACACGCTGAAGTTTCTACGACCATTAGTTACGCAGTTATAAGTATTTGAAAAAAGGAAGGTCTTTTGTGGCCCACCCTGTATATATGACGTCCAAAATGAGTATCGTTTGCTGGCTGTCAGAAATTGATTTTTAAATTCAGTAATCGTAGTCACGAACAATTTATTGAAATTAATACTTCAAAAGCTGATGGGTTAGATACCCAAAAAGGTCAGTCATGAGTCATGAGTCTCTGCACCTCGACTGTCTCGCCTCGAGCATTCAAAGATGTGAAGCTTGGGTCCCACTCGAGCAATGACTGATAAAACCTCAGTAATTCGACAACTAAAATTACACTCAGCAGTGATAATGAGTCTTCTGATAGCCCCTACAGAAGTTACCTTGACTAGTTGTAGTTAAAAAGCCGAAAGAAGGATTGACGTAACCAGTTAACTTAACACGTTGACTCCGAAGTGGTACGTATGTGTATCACTTAGGTTAGGTTCTGTAATTTTTTCAGATCCTTCTAGTGACTATGCGTACAAAGTGAAGTTTTACACCAATCAGGCAATCGGAGTCAACGTGTTAAATAATGAGAACTTATGAGAGGACACGGCTCTGTCCATGCCGCCCCTCCGCTCACCGTGCCCGATTGGTCCACCAGCAGCGCCGCCCCTGGCAGGAGGAACTCTGCTCTTTCTGCCATGACTTCAAGGGAGTCCAGGCTCAACGGAATTTCTACTCACACAACTCTCTCCTCTGTACCTGTCAAGTAAAGAAAGAATAAATGAAGTTGTAGTAGCTGTATGTTCATATTCTAGCAATAACTGTGTATACGAAATTATGGATTGCTGAGTTCCGGTGAGCAATGAACAATTCCTGAAAGTCATACACAAACGTTACATCAATTCATTTAGTAAGTTAATGATAGGAACATTTCCTCGGTCCCCCACTTCAAGAAGAACTTAAAGCTGCAAGCCTCAAACATTCATGCACACTTGACCTAATTCTTTCACAAAGTCGTCTCGTCAGAAATCAACGATCGGTAACAATTATATTAGTGAAACGAACCAACACCCACTGCAGTGCAGCCAGAGCACAATGTACGAGCATAACGGAGTACTGTTTCAGACAACCTTGATGACTGACTATATCGAGAAGCGTAGCAGACAGGCAACTAATTAGTTTGATTAGTTAACTGGAGTCCATTAACTATTGACCCCAGCACGCGAACCAACCATGCCTGTTAAATAAAACTCTACCAGGTCACAGCGTCCCTATACTGCGACATCAGGCCACACAGCGTCCCCATGCTGCCACAGCAGGTCACACAACGTCCCTATACTGCCAC